>SDVV010035008.1:0-11110 GCA_016164225.1 Gammarus roeselii
GTATGCACTCTGTTACAGAGACACAAAAAATATCACACCGTTTGTGTATGAGTGCATACAAATGTAAATATATTTATTTATTGATTGTCCGCTATGCCCGTGGTTCTCATACTCACATAGACCCACTCATACCGCCGCACTCTTTGCTATTCAGTTAATTGGGCTTTGGGTTTGAATAATAGAATTCATTCTAATTACTATGCAAAAGATTCGAAGGTCAAATAGCAACACCTTATCTCATAATGGCATGATGCATACATCTTGTTCACCTCAAACCTACCTTGATAGCTGTTTCGTCGTGACACGTTAAAGAGCTCTATGTTGCACGTGAATGACACACCACTCGTGTACGAAGAAACCTTTTTAAGTTGATTTTATGTTATTAATGTTACTTTCTCTGTTTTTTTGTTATGTCAATTACTTTTTGTCTTGCATAGACCCACTCATAGCATCGCATTCTTTGCTAACCAATGAATTAGCCTGTATTTATACAGCTGAAATAGCGATTCCCACTCTAACTAATTGTTATATAAAAGACCCCATTTTCAAATCGCAACACCTTATGTCAACTGGATACAGTTCATACTTATTGTGTCCATTACAATTTACCCCGTTAGCTCTTTCGGCATGACATGTTTAGGTAACAGTCGTGTTCGAATGTCCTGCTAGGATATGAAAAAAAAATCCCTACCGCTAGCACACAGCTCTAATTACTAAGTAACAAGTTCTAAACTTGTAATTTCACCTATTTTAGTTTTACTATGAACAATTTTATTTGTTTCAAAAGAAGAACATACCATCTGCGTATGAATAAACTTTTTCATTTATTATTTTATTTTTTATATCGCTGATGCCTCTCTGTTCTACACCTGTCATGCCACCTAACCCACCCCCTTATCCACCAACCTCACTGCCACTTTCCGCAGTCTGGTGTATCTGAAAACACTACAAATGAACACAAAAGGCATATGTTTAAAAAATAAAACTCAAACACCTAATTCACACAAACAACATTCACAACGCTCTACATCAGGAACTAATACTAAAATTAAAAAAATCGACATCGAAGTTTCCTTCATACACAAAACTTAGCTACAACCCTACCATAGAAGACAGCAGCTGCCGGTCACTGCACTCGTACTGAAAAAAAAATATCTTCACGAATTGAACTGCATACTTTCTTCCAATTTCACAGGACAACTCACTGGATGTGCAATCGGTACCCATTCTTATCCAGAAGAAACAAAACAATATATTTATCGTATCCCACAATCCAGTTCATGTCAACTGCAGTACACCTCACTTAGTTGAGGTGATTTCATAGCACAGGATAACTTGTGAATGGACAAAACAACACTGACAATATAGGTAATATCACCATTGACCAACTAGACACGCTGATCAATTTAAATAACTCAGATACACCCCTCACAAGCGTTTTAAACAAAACACTCGACCAACCACTCCTGACTTCTCATTCTGATGTCCCAATCTCGCCACGAACTGTCAATAAGCAGCCGGCCATGACATGTCCTCTGACCCAATGAAATAGTCATCAGTTATCAAGGTTGTACATCAAACACCAACAAACACGATTATTTGATTCTGTTTCAACTGTTGGAGAGTAGAATAGAGCGGATACACTTCGTCATAAGGAACCAGTTAACGAGTACTGTATATATCTGCGCATGACGGTGCATCTTCTATCTGCGTAGGCGGCGCGTCTCCTATCTGCGTATGGCATTTTTTTTTCTTTTAGGGGGGGGTAGGGTGAGGGGTGACAGCTGTTGGCGAGGGGAGGGGGTATCGGCGGTGTGGTAGGTGTCGGTGTGGCAGGTGTATTGTAGGTGAATGAGTTGTTGTGGGTACTGTGTATAATAGGGCATTGTGTATATTTGGGTATTATGTGCTGGCATCAATTGAGATGTATAATATTTTGTATGTCATATGTATAGCAAAGTATCCGTTCACGAAATAATTGCAATTCGATTGCGCAGGCGTTTTATTCTAATTCATTACAGACCAATGGATTAGGATAAGCAAACATAGATATATATTTAAATTTATTACGATTATTTACAAGCTAAACCTATAGTATTTGCTTAGGAATAGAGTAACCCAGAATGGCTTCTGTTTGTCAATATGTCGAGTCCCGCGATGTTTCTGCTTTATTATCGAACAATGGCGCATTGATCGGAACCCTTGACGCGCCCTTGAGACCGGGCAATGAAGACGGCCCTCACGCTCTATTGATTGAAAATAAGCCACAGATACTGTGATTTGCATCGTAGTATGGTGCGAAGGTGACGATTAGTGCGACCGGAGTATAGATATGGGGTAATTAGCCGTATATATTACTGATACTAACGTATTTAGATTAGGTTTAAGGCGAACGGAGGGAGCCAGACTCGACTCGCGTCCCTACGGCAGCTCTCAGGACCCCTCCCAATCTTTCGACTTGAGTGGAGATGTCTTGTAATTGGGTATTTTCATATATTTATTTTTTACTGAAATAGTATTGTAAGTTTATTGGAGCAAGACTCGGACCGGAAGGAGATCGCTTATCGCATGCTTGCAACCAGCTTGTGATCGAATAGTGATTGATGTTTTGTGTTTACACGTTCATTATCTGCTAATATTTGTTAGTTATAACGATAGTGTGGTATAATGACAGGACTTGTGACACCTACGTTATTTTTTCGCTGGCGATTTTTACTTGATCGCGATAAGTGTTGTTAAATTCCTCTCCGCATATGGGAGATAGTTGTAAAGAGATGAGCTTTTTTTCCACATTTTAGATTGATTAAAAAAATTAATAGCATTTCTTTCATCGCTTCGATTCGTAGCCTTGTCCCTAAAAGCAAGTTTCTAGACATAAGCGAACATTTTTCTCGACCCCAATTTTTTAATTAAAGGTTTATGACATCGAATCATTTCATCAAATAATTTGCTGGAGGTGACATTCCCATTCAATGTAGTAGCACATATATCAGAAATGTACATCATTCTCCTATCACTCAATCGTTTTGACACATTTTTCTCTCATCATGTTTCATTTGCATCATTTGAAACAAAGTTATATAAACATTTGTTTTTATTTTACTATTTTACACATTGTGCATACAATACCATTTTATTATCCCATTTGATAATACGACTCTTTTCAATTTATGAGGTATTTCTTCACTTGACATCTCCTTGGCATTACTGTAACACGATTCAATATCACTGCCATTGGGTTCCAATTCACTTAATACATCAAGTTCGGTACCCATATTTTCACTAATTCCCATCCTTACTTTATTCTCTATATTATTCCCCATGACTTACACCGTATCGGGCCTCATGCGATTCCGATATACTTCCCACAGTTATAGGTAACTCCCTTTCTACCCTGTGCTCACCCCGTTGATCACTTTCTACCGCATTATTTTGGAAACCCAGGTCTGAATGACCAGCATATTGACTGGTCTATCAATACAACCTATGCATCCATAAAGCTCGTCTTCCTGTTTTATTTTAAGATTATCATATTCAAGATGATAGCGTCGTTTCAGATGATGTAAAAACCCGAAAATGGAACCTGACTTGCTTAATTTTATTTCTGCACTTCATATAACACAAATCCTCGTTTTATCCTTAAAGTTAAAATGCTGCTATATTAAGCTTAGTGACTTCCTTCTATGAAAAAAGCACACTGTTAACTGATTCGTACAAACAAATCCGAGTTTGCTTTATAACCAATCCATGTATACATGTACGCACTAATGTACGCATATAATGCCCGGTGTCGACACCATTTACACACATGGACGCACTAATGTACGCATATATTGGACGGCGCCAGTGCCGGCACCATTTACACACATTTACGCACTAATGTGCGCATTTAATGACCGGTGTCGGCACCATTTACACACATGTACGCACTAATGTACGCATATAATGACCACTGTCGGCATAATTTTCACACATGAACGCACTAATGTACGCATATATGTATTTGGAGGTGCCGGTGTCCCTATTATTTACATCCATGTATGAACTTATGTTCCTCATATAACGACCGATCCAGGCAATAATGTACGCTCTAATGTTCGCACGTAATGACCGATCTAAGCAATAATGAACACATGTACTCACTGATGTTTGCATATAATGATCGATCCCAGCACTAAGGTACACATGTGCCCACTAATGCTCGCATATAATGACCGATCCCAGCACTAATGTACATATGTATGCACTAATGTACGCATATAATAGCCGCTCCCGGCTCTAATGTATGCAATCTACGCTATCCTAACCTGGTCAATAATTATGTATTACATGGATATGTAGGGTATTGATGTATATGATGATCTTCTCTTGGTCATAATATATTTAGCCCATCTTCCACAGTTTGATTGAACTCACCCAATTTCAATCAAGCAAATATCCGTTTGGAAATGTTGTTTAGATTTCAGAACTTTATCGTTATCTCCGATACATGTTTGTATTATACTCAGCAACCTGATTTCAATTGATCTAATGCACTTCATTACTTGCAAAGTTTTAAATATGAATAAGTTTTACGTCATGTTAGATTAAGAGATTTAGTAAATCTTTGCTAAATAACCTCTATTTATATAGGTGTGATAGTTATGTAGGTATTGAAATATATGAATCTCCCTATCGATTTATTCTACAGTGTACTTCATCTTGGATAAGAGGGTTGCCATACACCGACAGATGTATTATCCTCTCTGTATAAATCTCAATGCGATACATGACAAGGGGCCCCCTGTTGACCGAAATCAAATCATTGTCATCTCGCTTGTATGGTATGTACCTCTCCACTTGCCTCAACATTTTGATCTATCTTCAGGAGTTCGACTATACTATTCCAATTTTGATTGAGCAGATATTGGACATTTTCCATATGTAAACTACATCGAATGATTGAATGCTATCCGTTATTCATATGATTTTGAATTTGATACAATTCTATTTCAAAACCTAACCTAGCGCAACCTTTTGTATGGTATTCAGTCAATGATATATACATTTAAAGATCTCCACACAAATTCAAGTATCACGTATACGTATATGTTGTTTTATTTTGTGATCACTCTCGACCCGTATTAGTTAGCAAGATGATCCCATTTCAAACGTAGTTTATGAATGTTACAAGTGATTCATATTTGTAACCAATTTACACAAACGAACACATCGTCTCACACCAGATTCACCTAATTACTTCACTATCTCCTGGCTCTTCATCCTTTGATGACTTACATCTATGATTAGGCCTTTCATTCCAACAATTTTCATACTCTAGACGATGACTTCGTTAGAGATAACGCCACAAATTACTTGTTGATCTCTCTTTATTCAATTTTATTTATTTTTTGCAAAGCTTACACACCCCCACCACACCATTTTTATTGAAATAATGCCACCTCAAGCTATACACCATCCTTCCAGAACAGGCTCACAACTAGGACTGAGTAGTATCTGATCTAAAATATAATACCCTAATCTTAGAAAGTTCATTATATACAGGAAGTGAATTGTGCGATACTTGTTGCTGTGAGGGAGAGCAATGCAGAACTTGACTTCGCGAGCCCTTACACTAGTATTCAATCAATCGATGTAATTTACATATGAAACAATGTCCAATATTTGCTCAATCAAGATTGGAATAGCGTAGTCGAACTTCTGAAAATAGATCAAAATGCTGAGGCACGTGGAAAGATTCATAACATACAAGCGAGTTAACTATGGTTCGACTCCAGTCGACAGGGGGCTCCCCGTCATGTATCGCATTGAAATCTATATGGAGAAGATAATACATCTGGCAGTCAAGGCAACCCTCTTATTCAAGATGACGGACACTGTAGAATAAATCGATGGGGAGATTATTATATATCAATACCTACATAACTATCACACCTATATAAAAATAAGTTACTTAGCATAGATTGACAAAATCTCTTAATCTAACATGTCGTAAAACTGATTCATAGTTCAACTCTGCAAGTAATAAAGTGAATGAGATCAATTGGAATCAGGGTGCTGAGTCCTATAAAAACATGTAAGAGAGATAACAATAATGTTCTGGAATCTAAACAACATCTGCAAAAGGATATTTGCTAGATTAAAATTGGGTGAGTTTAATCAAACTCTGTTAGTTAAGCTAAATATATTGACGAAGAGCAGATCATCATATCCATCAACACCATACACATCCATCAAATACATAATTATTGACCTGGTTAGGATAGCGTAGATTGCATACATTAGAACCGGGAGCGGTCATTGTAAGCGTACATTAGTGCATACATTTGTACATTAGTGCTGGGATCGGTCATTATATGTAAGCATTAGTGCGTACATGTGTACATTAGTGCTGGGATCGGTCATTATGTGCGAACATTAGAGCGTATATGTGTACATTATTGCCTTGATCGGTCATTATATGCGAACATTAGTGTGTACATGTTTACATGTTTGCCTGGATCGGTCATTATATGCGAACATTAGTCCGTACATGTGTGAATGATGGCGGCACCGGCACAGGTCATTATAAGCGTACATTAGCGCATACATGTCTTTGAATGGTGAAGACAGCGGCGATTATGTGTTCATATAAGTGCGTACATGTGTGTAAATGATGCCGACACTGGCCATTATATGCGTATATTAGTGCGTACATGAATGTAAATGGTGCCGGTACTGGCACCGGTCATTATAAGCGTACATTAGTGCATGCATGCGTGTAAATGGTGCCGACACCGGGCATTATATGCGTACATTAGTGCGTACATGTGTAAGTAAATTGGTTATATATCAAAATCGGATTTAATCAGAATCATTTAACAGTGGGCTTTCGTCGTAGAAATGTCACCAAGCTTTATATGAAAGCAGGTTAACGTGAAGGATAAAACTTGGATATGAATTATATGCAGTGCGGAAATAAAATTAGGCAAGTCAAGTTCCTCTTCCGGTTTTTTGCGTCATCTGAATCGACGCCATCATCTTGAATATGATAATCCTAAAAAAAAGAGAGAAGAAGAGCTAATGGATGCAAAGGGTGTATTGATAGAACATGTCGATTCTGACCAGGGTTTCCAAAATAATGAGGTAGTAAGTGATCAACGGTGTGAGAACGGTGAAGAAAGTAATATACCTATAGCTGCGGAAAGCAGATCGGAATCATTTGAGGCCCGATACGGTGTATGTCATGGAGATACATTCAATCGTTCTACGTATAAAGAGTGGTTGAAAATGGGTGAATCTAATCGCGGGAATAATAACGAAATAAATGAAAGGATGGGAATTAATGAAAATATGGGTACAACACTTAATGTATTAAGTGAATTGGATTCCAGTGACAGTGATATTGAATCGTGTGACAGTATGGCCAAGGATTTGCTGTGTGAATAAATACCTGGTAAAGTGGAAAAGACTCGTATTATCAAATGGGATAATAAAACGGTATCGTATGCAAAAAGTGTAAAATGATACAATAAAATCAAATGTATATCTAACTTTGTTTCCAATATGTTGGAAATGAAACATGATAGGAGAAAAACATGTCACAAGCGATTGAGTGTTAGGAGAATAAGTACATGTCTCATATATGTGCTTATATATTGAATGGGAATGTCACCTCCAGCAGGAAATATGATGAATTGATTCGAGGTCGTAAACCTTTAGTTTCCGTGGCACGTTTGCTACGTTTTGAGTGTATATATCATTATATATTTATGGATGGTATATTGTTCTTGTAAATTTTTTACGTGGAAATATATTTTGGTATTCATATCTACAGTAGTTGTGGTATATATGACTCATTTGATGCTTGATTGGTGGGTTAATAGCCGTTTGGGGGGGGGGGATATTTCCGCCTGTTATGTTCATTTATCACTATATATTCTTTTTTAGGATTAGTGTGGTAGGTATGTCAAATAACTCAATTTGCAGCCTTAGTGTGCGAACGGCCCTGTACGGTACCAACCTGATATTAAATTTTAGGCAATGTTTTACATCTGTCACACTATTAGTTTATGAGGTGTTATTTATCAATGTTTTGGACAGAAGTTGTGGCTAATTTCATTAGATTTTTGTATGTACTATACCGTATTTACTAAAGGTTCAGTCATGTCCCTCGTATGTCTTTGTATCTTATTCGCATTAGTTATTTGTTTGGTTACATGCTTCTTCTTTCTTTTTCGTCACGTTTTTAATGTATGTTCTGGGCATGCTAGAGAATTTAATCTTCCTGCTTTGTTATAACTCGTGAGTTTTAGTACAGGTCTTTCAGTTTTGTATAATCTCTATTGAATTTCCATCTTCAATGTAATTTGTTGGTTATTCAATACAATATCGTAATATATTAGGTTTGTATCTACAATATAAAACATTATTTCGGGCGGGGTATTTACGCTGCAGTTATTTATTTTCATTTTAGCTGGAAACTGTTTTCGAACGAATGTGTTTTCGAAGGGGAAATTTTCAATCGAAAACCTGTAGCCTGAAAAGTAACTTGAACATATTATTCATTGGCATGAAACGTTTTTGCTCATAAAAGGAAATTGGCACGAAAGTGTTTAGGAAGGAAAGTTCATAGCATCGATTTATTGAGGCTAGAAACTCGTTACGACGGATTTTTTTTCGTTGGAAATGCTTACGATCGAATTGTCTTTTGTGGGCAACTTGATTCAGTCGAAGGTATTTCAGCCGGGAAATCTTTTGGGCGGAATCTGTTTAGAACGGAAAGTGTTTACGCTGGAAATAATTTTATTTGGGTATGTGGACGATGAACAAACAAACACTATACTTCTTCCCTGTAAGGTTAGGTTAGGTTAGGTTAGGTTAGGTCCGGTTAGGTTAGGTTACAGCTAAAAATATACCATCCAACGACAACTTCCAGGGAAAATAAATTCTATCGTAGATTTTTCTGTCCTAAACACATTTCGTTCAAAACCATTTCTGGGCCAAACTATTCGATCCTATACATAACTGTGTCAGAAGGTTTGGGGTAGTTTCCAGCTTGGATTCTTTCCATCGTAAAATTTTCGAGGCAAAATAATTCCAGCATAAACACTTCGATCCTAAGAAATTCCGCGTTAAGCACTTTCGATTCTAAAAAAAATATTTGAAAATGCCTCCCAGCTTGTTAAAATTCGATCGTAAACGTTTTCCGTCGTATCAAGATTCCATCCTATATTTTTTTCCAAGGTAAGATGTTCGCTGGTAATAGCTCTCCAGCCTAAACACATTCTGCTCGAAACTTTCCAGCCTAAACACTTTCGAGGCTGGATATTTCCGTCGTTAACACGCCACCCCATTATTCCAGGTTAGATTTAGTTACATGTTGTTCATTTATTCGTGTTTTATATGTCTTCTTTCATCCTGATACAATATTTGACGTGGTTATTGGAAATATAGAACAGACGACTTGCTACAAACTTGGTCTTGCTATTAGGTTATTGCATATTTATTGTACGACCATTCTTCAATATTTAGGAGGAGTTAGAGAGTCCCCTAGGCAAAAACAAAGTTATATGTATGCCTATTTGTAAAAGTAAACCGATTTATTAGGATGGATACCATAATGTATTACACTTTTTGATGTGAATTATAGCAGAGTTGAGAATTTTATTTAGCTATTTTATATATGTTATTGTTGTTGGTAATTTTTTTTCCACGATAATCATAGGAATGTATGTTTGAGAGGTGTAAGTCCGTACTGCATATTTGCGGAATTTTTGTCATTGATCCCTAGCAAATATGTTGTTTAACGTTTTGAAGACGGATTTCCTGGATGGAGGGGTCCTAGTGTAGAGGTGATTTACACTCTTTGGTTGTATTTTTGGAGTACATCCATGTTCAACGTGAATTATGTATGGCCTTGTAGACATCGAACTAAAGTTCTATGGGTTTGTTAGAGAGGTTATGCGGCAAGCTACTCATCGTTGTAGTGGTTTACTCACGTCCTCAGTAAACAGAAGCCCAGCTTTTCATGGTCACACACTCTCTGAGACTCCTTCTTGACCACTGTACATGTGTCTAGATTTTGGTTTTGTCAAGGATGTGTCTTCATTCGAGGCTGTTCATAGACGATGGGTTAACAGATGCGAGGAATGTCTGTGGCATCGTTCCATGACTGTTATTACCTCTAAATTCGTTATATATCAGTGGTAGATTGCTGAGAAGTGACCTAGTAAAGCATTTTAGAGTTCATTTTTTATGACACAGTGGGCTTGGATTTTGTACTGCTAGAGGCATAGCATCAGTTAGGTCTAGGAATTTATTATAGATTTGAAATAGTATCGTAATAAAAATAACATTATTCACATGAACTCGGTGTTAAATGTCAGATATTTTTAGTATGGCTGTTATATTTGTATATATTCTTATTCAGGCACTAGATCAAGTAGGATATTGGACTAGGATTTGTCGTCTGAGTGTGGTAGGATTCACCGTATATAATAGTTAATCAATGTTGCTTAGGGTAGAGTAGAGAATCTTATTTAGCTATTTCTATAGTTCTTGTTTTACATTTTTCGCCTAATTTCATTCAATGTTGGTATAAAATACACTTAATTGGATGTAATGTTTCAAAAATTGGTAGGTTTTACCTCCCGACACTGCATTTGGGTCCGGTTCCATGTTGCCTTTGAGAACTATTCTACCGGATTTGTGTTGATTGTTAGTGTTGAAATTCTTCAATAATTTAATGTACATCTCAATTATGTTATCCAATCGAAGGTCTTTACTTGATGCCTATTCCCGCAAGTCTTTCTTATATAAATTTATGTAAGACGTTTGCAGTTTAAACACTTGAAAGTTATTAAGTAATTCAGGCTTCTTTATGAGTCTGCGTTCTAATTCAGAATATTTAACTTTTTCGACCATTCACCAGATTCACTTTGACATTTTTCATTGCAGGTCTGTAATGATGGCCATAATCCTAACTCATTTTAACCTAAAATTACCAAGGATTGTATATTATTCCCGGTATCATACTTATGCTAGGTATTTTTTCTTCATTGATTTAACCTTCATCCTTATCAAATCTATCCCCTTGACCATGTAGTTTTACCAATCTTCAGCAGATTGC
>SDVV010035009.1:0-11110 GCA_016164225.1 Gammarus roeselii
AGAACTGGCCCTAACACGGATCCTTGGGGCACGCCGCTTGTAACGTTACCCCAGGGGGAGGAAGATCCGTTTAGTACAACTCGCTGTCGTCTGTCCGTAAGCCAGCATTTTATCCAGCTGTTAAGCTCGCCTCGAATACCGATGCTGTGCAACTTACTAATTAGGCGCTTGTGGGGGACTTTATCAAAGGCCTTTTGAAAGTCAAGGTAAATGATATCGATTGGAGATTTTGTGTCGTGGATTTCGATTATATTTCTGAAAAAGAGTAGCAGATTTGTAAGACAGGAACGGTTGTGTCTAAAGCCATGCTGGGAGTCGCCAATCAATTTGTTTGATTCTAGGAACTCGGTAATTTTTTCCGTTATCAAACTTTCCATGGTGGTCTATCACTGTCATGATGTGGGTGATGGTGGTTTATCACTGTCATGATGTGGGTGATGGTGGTCTATCACTGTCATGATGTGGGTAATGGTGGCCTTTCACTGTCATGATGTGGGTGATGGCGGTCTATGTGGGTGATAGTGGTCTATCACTGTCATTATGTGGGTGATAGTGGTCTATCACTGTCATTATGCGGGTGATAGTGGTCTATCACTGTCATTATGTGAGTGATAGTGGTCTATCACTGTCATTATGTGGGTGATAGTGGTCTATCACTGTCATGACGTGGTCGATAGTGGTCTATGTGGGTGATAGCGGTCTATCACTGTCATGATGTGGGCGATAGTGTCTTTGTGGGTGATAGTGGTTCACTACTGTCATGATGTTGGTGATAGTGGTCTATGTAGATGATAGTGGTCTATCACTGTCATGCTGCTGGTGATAGTGGTCTATATAGATGATAGTGGTCTATCACTGTCATGATGTGGGTGATAGTGGTCTATGTGGGTGATGGTGGTCTATCACTGTCATGAAGTGGGTGATAGTGGTATATGAAGATGATAATGGTCTATCACTGTCATGATGTGGGTGATAGTAGTCTATGTGGGTGATGGTGATCCATCACTGTCATGATGCGGGTGATAGTGGTGTATGTCGGTAATGGTGGTCTATCACAGTCATAATGAGGGTGATAGTGGTATATAAAGATGATAGTGGTCTATCACTGTCATGATGTGGGTGATAGGGGTCAATGTGGGTGATAGTGGTCTTACACTGGCATGATCGGGACTCAAATTTTAATGGAATATCGCCCTATCATTACTTCTCCGGATAGTGACCCATTATTGACATAATCCACCAGCAAATTATATATATTTGTATTGTCTCATTGTGGTCAATCTGCCTTAGTGTGATGCGAACCCATCAACTATGCATGCCCGAATGTGGGTCGTCAGAGCTGACGAACCTAAAACAGAATTCCTCTGCTATGCAGAGAAACCTGCAGCTGGTGGCACACAAGTGTTCGTGCACGGCATTATTTACAAGAACCGAAGCCTTTGTACCTTTGTGTGAAGAAAATGAAGGTAGATATTGCTTCGTCTCTCGCCTAAAATATTACAGAATACCAAATCTAGATGCAAGATTCGGGTAATATTTAGATTACGTTTGTTTAAATCTGCGATTTTTAATTTAATTTCTAATGACTTGAAGAACATTCTACTCGTAATTCATTTATTCTTGCAACAAGCTAACGTGGTATAATGAACGATCGCTTGTCTTATGACAAATGTGTGTCAATAACGGAAATATTCGTAAAGGTAAATGATAGATATACAGATCCATGCTAACTATCTTCAAGAATCTGTGTCCTGACCTTTCTCACAGTTACCAGTTTGTTGTAGGTAATTTTCGAGCTAAAAATAGATATAATCGACTCTGCAGAGGCAGAGTTGAGTTTAAGGTACATTTACGTTCTGTGATGAGGTAGCTAAAAAAATTATCCTTGCCAAGGAAGATTCCGCATTGCCTAAGTTCTCTTAGTATTTTGCTTGTGAGCAACAGGACATATGAGAGTACTGAAATGGTTCGGACTCATTAGGAAATGCACGAAGATGCAATGAACAGGCATGAGGGTGTCGAGAGATTGGAGTGAGTGACTGGATCTTCAAGAATTTGAAAGAACTGGTTTGCCTTGATCGTTTTTTAATTAAAGAACTGATAGTAACCAGTGCTTATGAAGGTCAATTTACTGAGTATTCTCCTCAGGCATAGCTACATACATGAAGCTTATTGCAAAACATCCTGAAACCATTATTGAAGACTCGTGCACGTGTCACAGAACCACACTTATCACATTCGTCACTAGCAATATATTTTTTCCAACATATTTTTTCGGTGTGTTTTTTAATGGAAGCGGAGCTAGATACTGCCGGTATCCTTTTCAGGAGGCTGGGTTCCGAGGGAAGCTGCAAACACAATGACACTCAGCGTCTACCGACTTCTGCCTTCTGTTGCATGATTCTGATTGGTTGATGGCCGCGTCCAGTTATTGTTCAACTGATCGAGCATTCAGAACACCTTTGCGTCCTGTTGATATAATCCTGAGGTGGACGCACTCTCTCAGTGGGGAACGAGCAGTGGACCAGCATTCCTGTTACAATATTATATACATGGAGGTACAATAGCGAGGAATAATACTATAGGGCTTTGGATATTTGAGTATCCTATGTAGTCCATGTTACAGTCCCTGCTCGGACGTCAAAGTTTGATAAGCGAAAATAGCATAAATGAAATCCTATCCCTAGGACCCAAACGTTCAAGTAAATCATTGGGTTGAGTTTCACACATAACAATTAATTTTTTTACGGCCCACATCAATGGCTGGTGTGTGCATAACCATCAAACCACACTCCGCTCATAAAGGGAGTTGCTTATGACAAGACGAACAGCGAACCCTTCCACGCTCACGCACTTGCATATTTTGGAGACCGGTCACCTCCGCCCGAGTAATGAGACAACTCATTGACTATTTCAGCAACGGGGTCGGACAGTATCAAGAGGGTCACCTCATGGAGACCGGTCACCTCCGCCCGAGTAATGAGTCAACTCATTGACTATTTCAGCAACGCGGTCTGACGGTATCAAGAGGGTCACCTCATGGAGACCGGTCACCTCCGCCCGAGTAATGAGTCAACTCATTGGCTATTTCAGCAACGGGGTCTGACAGTATCAAGAGGGTCACCTCATGGAGACCAGTCACCTCCGCCCGACTAATGAGCCAACTCATTGACTATTTCAGCAACGGGGTCTGACAGTATCAAGTGGTTAAATCTGCTCCCCCAATTTGTATCGGATCAACCTTCCCTCCCATAGGAAAATTAGTATTAAGGTCCACTGAGACGATATATTAACTTTTTAAGAAGCTAGACGCGATAATAATTTTCTGAAGAAGCACTACACAAAACACAACCCATCCCGAGGGGAGTAGCACTACACAAAACACAACCCATCCAGAGGGGAGTAGCACTACACAAAACACAACCCATCCCGAGGGGAGTAGCACTACACAAAACACAACCCATCCCGAGGGGAACAGAGTGTAACTTGTTTAACTGTGGAAAGTCAATGAATGCTGTCCGTCTCCACAAGCTCGCTTGGGACAATAAGCAAGTGAAGGAGTTCGATGCCGGGCATTCAAGTTCGAGGGCTAAGATATACTATTCAAGGATTTTAAGATTAAAAATTTATTTTGGTATTGTGACATGATGACAAAATTACAAAAATATCAGAATACACAAATGATACGTACCGAGTGTTTGTCAGCGTGAACTGTTCTGAAGACGCCATTTACTATTTAAATGAGCTTAATATCGACTTACAACTAAGGTTTGGGAGTAAGTTTACCTCTACACCTTGATAACCGATGGACATTGCTGAAGGACAGTCTCTATTCTCATTTTTTTGTATGTCATGACGGACAAAAAGATCCATTAAACTATTGAATTCAGGATAAATAATCAGAGTAACTATGGTTACAGACCTTTACTTAATCATGACAATTGTCTGTGTCAACTGACATTTAATAAGTAACTGATAGTAGAAAATGTCCGGCATGAAGAGGTCTATTACATTACTCACACATTATTTGGCCCACGGTGACACCAATTTTGAAACTAACTGCATAGTTAGCATGCCATGATACATATACACAGGACGAAAACATTTCAATAAGTCATAATAAATTGGTATAATAATTGAACGGATTTTTACATGAGCAAGATAAGTGGAAATTTGACCATATAAAACGGGAAAAAATAGATTGAAAGTATCAATAAAATTAAACTGAAGCGGTTGATTGCACGTAAAAGTTCAAACAGGTATAATTTTTGTTTACGAGTGAAGGTAGCATACTGTTACGCGTCCCTATATCTATGGGAATAAATTCCATGTTTTAGCAGCGATGTATGTTAAAATATAGTTGTGATCATGTTGACGAGTTATGGGAATTTGCAAATCCTCATTGTTACGAAGATCATACATAGGATTATCTCTGATGAAAAAATCGTTATCAATGTAGGTTAAATGATTCAAAGTTTTGTAAACAAACTACGCATCGGAAAAGTTAATGGTGCGACAAAGTGGGAGAATATTTCATTGACAAAGAGACAACGTGTGGTCACATCTGCTAGCATGTGATAGTGTTCTAATGACACGCTGTTGACTAAGAATGATAGGTTTTAAGTTTGTTTTGTTGGTAGAAACATACATTTTTACACAATAGGTCAAAAAGAGATGAATAAGGCAGGTTGAGTTGATTTGGATCTCATTTTCATATTACAAAAGACTTTGAGCAGGAGTAGTGAGACAATTTCTTATTTTGTAAAGGATGCCACACGATTTGGATATTTTCCCGGCAGCAAATGAGACATGGTCTTTCCCGTTAAGTCTCTGATCTACTATCGCATAGAGAAACTTTGTTCTTGCTACATATGCCGGTCGACCTTTCAATCTGACTTGTGCGTGAGGAATTGGTATTAACCTTCTGGAAAATATCACGACCTGCGTCTTGTCGACATTTAGCGTAGTATCGTCGGCAAAAAGTACTCTAGTATTGTCGGCAAAAAGTACAAAGGATAATCTGTCGCTTGTGTTCACAATGTCATTAATATAGATAAGGGAGAGCACAAGCCCAAGGATCGACCCTTGGGGTACTCCTATATGTAGCGTACTGACAGACGATGATTGTACATTCCAAGTTACAAGGTGTTTCATATCGAGATGATAACTTTTTTCCAGCTCTTGTCAATGGAACTAACTTCATAAGGCTGTAATTTCGCGTTTAAAATTTCACGATTCTCGAAATCAAAAGCTTTGCTAAGGACCATAAACATTGCAACAGCTACTTCTGAAAGCCTGGAAGATAATTTGAGTTTAGCTAAATATTTGAGACAAAATGAGTACAAAGTCTAGCATAAAATGGTTTTAAAAAACTTCACTTAAGACGGGCAGAACAGATATTGAGCGATAATTTTTTTATGTCCGTTTGATTTTTATTTATATAAATTCGACTAATTTTAGCAATTTCGAGTGCATCAGGAGAAATTCCTTGCATGCGTGAATTAATAATAAGTTGGGTCAAGGGACCAACAATAGTCCCAGTTATAGCTTCAATTACATTGGTTGAGATGTTATCCCAGCCAGTGCTGCTATTATTTTCTAAACTATTCATGATTAATTTTACTTTGTTTGGGTTGGTAAGGGTAAATAGATGTGTGTTTGCTACAGTATGAAGGTATATGTAAGGCTAGTCTTGCTAAAAGTTACCTCCATACCGAACGACATCGCCGAATGCCTGTGAAACACTCAGGAATTCGTCACCGCCTTATTGCCTCGCTTCTAGTGAGACCACGCCGGCTGCACAAAGCCACTAAGAGGTGGGTGGGAGTAGTGTTGGAGGTGGGCGGGTTTGAGGCCTCACGATTTTATGCCGAAATGGATAGTGTGGATTTCTCTGGCTGAACAATTCCCTAGAACTCAATTACCGAGACACGCGCTTAGACCCGCAGTAAGTGCGTGACAATTCAGTCCGTTTTGAGGAGAGGGTATAGACTCAAACGTCATGCACATTCATTGGAGACCTGATTTAGTTAACAAAATTACGTCCAAAGGGGATAAATTCGTCAAAAAGGTTCTCAGTTTTGAGGTGTTTTTCTTGTTATTGACTGCGAAGTGTATAGTTTAAGCCAAGGCAGGTCCATCATTAGGCAAACAATCAGTACACGCACGTTCTCGCACAAAAGACGAGGCAAACAGTGGGCTTTTATACGAGAATAGTGGAGCCATGAAAACATACATTGGTCGTCAGCAAAAGAATAAATAGAAAGAATACATAACTGGTGAGTGTGGTTTTGGTAGGTAATGCAATGAACTTCGAGCATGTAGTTGTGTCTGTGGAGAGCACACATAAAACTGACCTTCATTAGCATTGCATATCATCAGCTCTTCAACTCAAGAATATGTTATTTCAAGTAACGGTACAAAAAATAAATGATCCAATAACTGAATCGTAGGTGTAATCCATATAAATGTTTTGAAAGACATTCCTTGAAGGTCTCGTCCAAGCAAAAAAAAGCGGCATACCGCAACGCAGTCGTGATGATATCCGTCTCGTTTTTGCTTCATCGAAAAGCCTGCGGTAATGTAAAATAGCTACCGCAGACGAGATCAAGATACATAGTCTATTCATCGTGGATTTCCAAGGAACCAACAGTTTCACAACAAGCCATTTAAATGCGGGAAAGCTGTTCAGGGTCGCGTCAATCTCATCCATTCATTATCAATTTCCACTCACTCCAATCTTTTTCACACCCTCGCGCCTGTTACACTCTGAAACATGTACGGTTAAGGGCAATTTGCACCCCCTCCGTCCATCCACACCGCGGTCACCCTCAGAGCTTTTACCCTCCGTCCATCCACACCTCGGTCACCCTCAGAGCCTTTTCATCTCGCTTCAGCATTTAGAGCTCCTTAATGCATTTCCCCACGAGTTCGAACCATTTCAGAACTCTCATATATACTGCTGCACACCTGAAAAAATACTGAAAGAACTTAGGCAATGAAGAATTTTCTTCGTACCTAAAGTTCTACTCTACCTCGGCGGGTCGATTGCAAATATTTTTAGTTTAAAACATACGGACAGCAATTCTAAACTGTTAACTTCAAGGAAGGTCAGGACACACTACTGAAGATAGTAAAATAGTTCTGAATATCTATCATTTACCGTGACGAAGATTTCCGTCATTGACATATTTTTTCTCAGACAATCGAAATAGTTAATTTTAGCAATTTAGCTGTGGTTGCAACAACAACAAAAATATTACAAATAGACCGTCGTTCAATTCATTAGAAGTTTATTTGCCTCGTTGAATTAAAAAACATTATCTAAATATCATTGAAATCAAAAGGCAATCTCGCTGCTAAATTTACTATTCTTTAATACTTTAAGTGAGGGACGGAGCAATATCTACTTTTCTTTTCTTGTGTACCACCAGCTGCAGGCTCCTCTGCATAGCAGAGGAATAATGTTTCGGGGTAGGCAGTTCGGACGACCCACAATCAGGCATGCATATTTGATGGGCTCGCCATCACACTAAGGCAGACTGACCTCAATGAAACGCTCCAATGATATACAATTTGCTGGTCAATTATGTCAATTATGGGTCAGTACCAGCAAAAAACAATGATCGGGCTCTACTAATCATAATATTAATTGTTGACTGTTGATCATGCCAATGGACTACTATGAAGCACATAGTCTTACGAAGACGATTGGTGAGGACAGCTCAAGTCTGTGAAGCAGAGACGAAACGATGCCGTATTTCAACATTTCCAACTTTTTCAAATTGAAAAGATGACTCAAATTGAGATGATTCAAACTTTACATTTGTTCCTGAGCATTGCTGTTGGTGAACATTTTATTCAAATAATTGTATATATATTAGAATTATGTAGCTCCAGTGCGATTTTAGCTGTTCAACTAATTTTTCTCCTCTCAACACGTTATTGTTATTACTGACAAAATAGAGTTTGTTACTGCTGACCATAAACACTGAATGCTTAATAGAATAATGTACAATCAGATAAATACATATTCTTTAATTTCAATCGTGCATTGTGACAGCACTTATTTGTTCACCTGCTATTATTTCTTCACAATTAGAAGAAATACAATTTGCTCCGAAAGTGTTTCAAAAAATTGTAGAAACGGTTCCGCAAATCGGAATTTAAATATTTTGCCTGTTTATTAATTAACTAAATTTCACTTGTTTTTCAGTTTTACAGAAAAGTCTGTAAATGGCACAATTTTTTTCCGTTCACATGCAGTTCGTTTCTGTTAATTTTATAGAAAATCATGCTGGAAATACAATATTGTCTGTGAAACCAAGATTTTTAACAAAATGCTGCAGATCCGCTGCCTTAATTACCCACTTTACCTGTGTTGGAGGGGAGTCCCTCAATCTTTCTATCTATCCGTCTATCAGTGGCCGAACAGGCTGATATCAGAGCTCCGATGGAGGTAAATCTCGTAATCTATCTAATTATCAGAGACCGAGTGGCTTCAGTCTCCGAGTACTCGAAGACTCAAGAATCTGTCATTGAACCGCACTTGATGCAAAACTTCTGCCTGGGCAGAAAAGGGTCCCTCTTATTTAGACAGTCGCTCTCAAAGATTACTCTAAACAGGACATCTGTTTTTATAGAAGAAAATATGTTTAATTGCAGTAGAAAATTTTATTGAAATATTTTAGGAACAAATTACAGAAACATACTACGCTAAGTATACATAAACATAACATGCGAAATTCATATAATTTTTTTGTGTAATTCACACAGAGGCGTTAGGGCCCTGATTGCCAAAGCTTCTCTATAAAAGTGACTGTTTTGAAACACATTTTGTGATTCTTATTTTCTCTAGATCTGTGCCTACAGCCATGTTGTCTCGCAAGCTTTTCTTCTCCAGTTGCGCACGCCCAATGATAGAGTGACACAGCATGTGTTTATGGTGGGTAGGGCGTTATTACCCTGTCAGTACGGCCCTTGAGCTATTACCACTGTAAATTGGAAGAGACATTGTCCTGTCACTCGGCTGCATATGCCTCCACATAGAGACACTCCTGTCACTCGGCGGCATATGCCTCCACGTAGAGACACTGTCCTGTCACACGCTGGCACATGCCTCCACATAGAGACACTGTCCTGTCACACACTGGCACATGCCTCCACATAGAGACACTGTCCTGTCACACACTGGCACATGCCTCCACGTAAAGACACTGTCCTGTCACACGCTGGCACATGCCTCCAGGTAGAGACACTGTCCTGTCACACGCTGACACATGCCTCCACATAGAGACACTCTTGTCACACGCTGGCACATGCCTCCACATAGAGACACTGTCCTGTCACACGCTGGCACATGCCTCCACATAGAGACACTCCTGTCACACACTGGCACATGCCTCCACATAGAGACACTCTTGTCACACGCTGGCACATGCCTCCACATAGACACTGTCCTGTCACACGCTGGCACATGCCTCCACATAGAGACACTCCTGTCACACACTGGCCCATGCCTCCACATAGAGACACTCCTGTCACACGCTGGCACATGCCTCCACATTATATGTAACCGGTAATTTTGTAGGCGGTCTCTCCTGACCTACAGCTCATATATATTATTAGGGGGGCAATCGCCGTAATGTACCCTGTATCAGAGACTAATCTCTAGTAACATAATTATTCACGGACACTCTTTGATGAATTCACACATTACACAGAGAAGGATTTAGGTTCAATCATTATTGAACAATATTACCTCCCAAAGAACACAAATGAATCAGAATAATGACGAGGCAAGCACTACCCGAGAAGAACCAAGCTTATGTGCCTCACTTGCGTCCGTCTTTTCATGGTGTCTGCTTCTTGTACGAGCTCCAGAATGAAACCCTGAGGCAGTCCTGTGGGTGCCCTAGCGTGATAAAAATTTGATTGGTGTAATTATCTTACTCGTGCGTGGGCTCCTCGTGACCAGGTAAAGCCGCGCCTATCAGATCAACGTTGGGTTATTCCAATCAGAATGGAAGGGACGGGCTTCTTCGATCTATCCGAGTGCCCCGCGCCTTGCAAGTGCTTAATTATTATTAGTATATATAGGTGCGAAACGGCCTACTGAAGGATTATAGATAGGGATAAAAAAGCCGTTCGGGGTAGGACGCGATGCATGCAACCTTGACTCAACCGGTCCGTACGCGGGGTAAGCGCAGAAACGAGGTGGCGGGCGGAGGGTACCGGAACTGGTTTACCGCGGCCAGCCGGAATGATGTTAACGGGTTATATATTTTCATAAGGTTATTAGCATTTCAATGCTTGTTGTGATATTGCAACATCGTTGCTTCCATAATGCACGTTCACTGCTATGTCCTCTGAATATTTTTAGGGGATATTGACAAACATTTATAAGATATTTTTTATTGACAATTACATAATAATTTACAAGCTGTATTAAACGTCAAGACCCCACACATATTCTTCTTGCAGGATTGTTGATTTCCAGACACGTTCATGATGAATTTTTCAACCTTGATATAATTTCTTCGTCGAGTGCTATTGGAGAATCGCTCGATTATCTTTTTAACTGGTACATTTTGACATAGATAATAGGCAAAGTAGATGCAGTAAGCTCCACAGACCAACGATAGATCACTTTGGATTGGATTATGTTGTACAAGTTGTATTTTTGCATGGATATCAAAATACGATGCTATATTTCCTCCATTTATTTTTGGATTGAACCCAAAGGAATCAAAAAAGTAGTGTAAGTTTCCGTTTTTGAATATTAGGATCCAATGTCCCATTTTATTAGGATCGCTTTCGCTGTTAACGATCATGTAACCGTTCATTTGATGCATGGGCATTCTGTTTTCCGCAAAACATCCTATATAGGCACGTTTCATAATTGGAAGGCTCTTGGATATGAGGTCAATTTGATTATTATCCATGTTTACTGTAGATAGTTGGGGAATACCCTCCTTGCCGAATTTATTTGGATGACACCGAGTGTATAACCTACCAGGAACAAGATCTTATTCGTAGTGGGTGGATTTTCACAGTTCACTGTTATACGTATGTTTGCTCGCTTTTCTAGGTTAATGACATCTTCAGAGTC
>SDVV010035010.1:0-11109 GCA_016164225.1 Gammarus roeselii
AGGTTTTTATATGTTAATAGGTTATATAAATAGAACGTTTACGAATACATATAGGTATTAGAATTTCAATGCTGGGCATACTGTATTGCAATTTCATTGCATGTCATGTTGCATAGATGCATTTTCAATGCTAGTCCTCTAACTGTTTAGGGCTATTGATATCATCCATTTATATGATCATTTTCATTGATAATAAATCTAACAGTTACATAATAATTTACGTGCAGTAATAAAGGGTAAAACTACACAGTTTCTTATCCGAATGTTGATTTCCGGACACGTTCATGATGATTTTTTTCAACTTTAGTATCATTTCTAAGTCGGTCGCTGTTGATCAATTTGCACGTGGACTAGTTTCAATTCGTTCAATGTAATTTTCTGCGATTGTATTATCAGTACCCTTGCGCTCTGTTTCAGTTACTCTTGCAGTAACTCCTCTTTTCATTTTCTCTGCTAAGAGCTATCAGACACAGAAAAAAAAGATACCAAATAAACAGGTGACTTAAGCATCCCTTCAAAAGAGGAAAGAATCCCTTTATGGATTATTTTCGTGAAGCAAATAATTTGCTCAGTGTGAATAGGATTGTCTCTATCAATGGAAGCATTTCGTTATAATTTTCTCGCTATGGAAAAGTAGGCGAGATTGCTCTTCTATGTTAAATCCATGTTTACATCAGTATCATCACCCCAAGACTATAATTGACTCATTCATAACGGTTGGATGCTTGGTACCAGCTTGATATTGAATTTAGGCAACGTTTTGTGTTTTCCATCTATTTATTTCATATGTAGTAATATAATATCTATAGGAATAGTATGGTTTATTAGTTTGTCAGTTAACGGGCCAATGTTTATATTTCTTGGGATGCAGTAGCTTTGTTACGAGAATCTATATCCCCCCCATAACGCATTATCCCGTTTTGAATCAGATATATCGGCGTTATCATGTTCCAAATGTTTCGTTATCTAGCGTATGTAGACTGACAGGGTAGTCCTATCTCGATTTTTGTATAGCGAGTATCGGTTGGATGCCCTATAGCGAGAGTACCTGAACGATATGGATTTATTGTAAGTCATTATATTGTGTTATGTATAATTAGTAATGATTGGTTGATATATGTTGAATTTGTAGTTTATTTTTTAATTTTAAATAGTTATCTCACACAGTTATAGGAATTTTTAAGATAGTTTAGGTTTGCTTCGTTCGTGTGGCACACTATTTCAGGCACAATTGGTCAGTTATTGCATCATTCATCTTTTTTTATTATAACTTGACCGTTTCAGTAGATTTCATTCAGTTTTGAATATTATCTGTACAGCTTCCATCTTCGATGCAAGGTATAGGGTATTTTATACAAATATATGAATATTAGGATATATTTGGTTTGTATCTGCAACGTCGAACATTATTTCAGGTATAATTTAGTTAGATGTTGTATGTTTTTAGTGTTTTATATATCTTCTTACATCCTGGTACAATGTATGACGTGGATATTATAGATATAGAAGATTCCATTTGTTATAAACTTGGTCTTGTTGTTAATGTATTGTATATTTAGTGTAGGAACATACTTCAATGTTTTGAAGGAGTTAGACCAAAACTCTTTGTTTTTATGATTATTTGTATAAGTAGACCGTTACAATTTTCAATATCGGTTAGGGTAGAGTAGAGAGTCCCATTTGGCTATTTTTATAGTTGTTATTGTATGATTTTTTTCCACGGTAATCAAAGGAATGTACGTTTAAGAGGTGTAAATCCGTTCTGCATCTTTGTGGAATTTCGTCATTTATCCCCAGTAGGGTTTGTTAGTTTAACGTTTTAGAAGATGATTTACTGGGTTGATGGGTCCTGGTATGAAAGCGGCTCACACTCTTTGGTGGTCATTTGGAATTCGTCAAAATTTAACATGATTTTGTAAGTTTCTGTGGATGTCGGTCTTAACTTCCATGGGTTTGTTAGAGAGGTTACTCGACAAGCTTCTGATCGTTGTAGTGATTTACTTAGGTCGTCAGTGAACAGAAGCTCAGCTTTTTATAGCCACACACTCTTTGAGACTCATGTCAGGCCCATTCCTGAACACTGTAACTGTGTATATATTATTGGTTATGTCCAGGATGTGACTTTGCTCGACGTTATTCAGAGATGATGGACTAAACAGATGCATGGTATGTTGGAAGCCGTGAAAATTCATGTGTGGATAATAGTATTGGGCCCAGCCACTTCGGAGCGGTCGGTAGGAGTATGGTCATCCCCGCAATTTTGTGTGACCGTATTACTGCTATTCCGAAATTACCTTGCAGAAAAAGAGCGGCTGGGAAAACACTTCGGCGCTGCAGACGAAGTGCAGGCAGTTCACAACGGGGAATGCAGCAGCCTGGACTCGGACGAGGTCAGCAGCAACGGTAGCCTTGACTCAGGAGATGAAGTAACTACGTGTTGGCACGCTGTTGGAGTAGGGTTCACTGCCCACCTATTTGGATACGGTGCCCTGAACGTCGCCGCTGCAACCCTGGAACTAGATACGAGCATGTGGATGGAGTAGTTGAAATACTGCCGAACGTCCTGGATACCGTGCCTTGAACGTGCCGCTACGACTATGTCCACCGAAACAAAGATGCCCGAGCATATGGAATGTAAGTCGGGGTGTCAGTTCTTTACGCCGTTACGAGCTCTGGAAGTTCCAGCTCGGGTCTAATCTATTATCAGCCAGTCCCTGTGTAAAATTTGTAGAGTAGCGCCGTAGTAAATAATTGATGAAATTGATAATTCGATAAATACCTAATTGAAAATTGACAAATATGTAATTGATAATGAATAAATACCTAATTGATAATTTACGAAGCTGTAATTGATAATGGATAAATACCTAATTGATAATTTACGAATATATAATTGATAATGGATAAATACCTAATTGATAATTTACGAATATAAAATTGATAATGGATAGATACCTAATTGATAATTTACGAATATTTAATTGATAATGGATAAATACTGAAATGATAATTAACGAATACCCAATTGATAGTTAATAATTACCTAATTGATAATTGATGCGTCTAATTGATGGATTTGAAGTAGATTCTTATTTGAGAGTCCATTTCAGTGTACTTCTTGAATTCCCATTGGAAAGATAGATGAGATTTGATATCAAATGAAATTCACTTTATTAAAGTCTAATATTTCTTGTAGCTGCTCTACATTAACGGAAGTGTTGCTACTTGGCTGGCGGATGCTGGCGGTTGGTTCCTGGGATGTTCGTCGTCCTGCGAGATCCCTCGTAGAAGAGACATCCTCATTTACTCGGGAACTTCATCTCGCTAGCCCCCCTGAAAGCCTTGCCGCCATTCATATAATTTTACCTCTTGAAGATTTGAATAAATAAATAAATTGGCGGTGTCTTTACGGTTTTCCTTACAAAATCTTAGGATGGTGGGAGAAAGGTAGTTCTTTATTTTTGTTATGGTATGTATTTCTGAGGTATTGTACCATGACTGGGTGTTAACTCTAAATTTGCTATATATCATCGGTAGATTGCTGAGAAGTAAAGTTCGTTGTTATGACACAGTTGGATTGGATTTGTCCTACTAGAGTTCAGTTAGGTCTAGGAATTTGTTATAAATTGTATAACAGATACCGTAATATTATTATTTGTTATGCATGAACTCAGTGTTAAATGTCAGATATTTTCGGTATGGCTGTTATGTTAGTATTTGCTTTTTCATGAACCTGATCACCTTAAGAGTTAAAGTACAGGATTATTTATATTTCCATCAATTACAAGATCGGTAATGCAAATCGGCATCATGTTTTGATTGACCATGAACCATGTGCGAATGAGGTGGTCCCTCCACCTCACTACGCACAGAAACATCTACTCATTTTACGAAGGTACGCATTAACTCTATACTCTCTCGTTCGCGCTAATACGCGAATATGCCACAATTAAAATATGTACTGACTTCATCTTGACAAAGCTAATGTTTTCGCGCGCGAGGTTGCGCAGACTCACCTAAACCAACGACTGTCGCGCCCTACGGGGGAGCCTATTATGACTCACGTTGAGGCTCTGGTGGAAATGAGGCCCAAATCTATCTATCTATCTACCATAACCCTTTCATATTGGTGAAGTATTCATTATCTGGGTGCAGTATTAGAAACCGTACATCGTACTTAATAAATGTTGCTTAGACCATATAAGAGAAACTTACTTGGCAATTTTTTCGCTGTTATACATTTTTTGAACGCTTATCATAGGAATATAACTATATTTGAAATGAATTCGCCTATTTTCATGGATTGTTGGGTACATAATACGCTTTATTGGATGTAATGATCCAAAACACTGATATGTTTTACCCCTCGACATTGGATTCGGGTCCGGTTTCCTGCCATCTTGGAGAACTAATCTACCGGATTTGTGTAGAGTGTTTAGTGTTAGAATTTTTCAACAATTTAATTAACATCTCAGTTATGTTATCCGATCGCATGTCTTTAGTAGATGATTATTCCCGCAAGTCTTACTTATATAAATATTTGAGATCCGTTTGCAGTTTATACACTTAGAAGTTATTGATCAATTCAGGCTTTGATGTGAGATTCCGTTCCAATTCAGAATATCTGACTTATTCGAGCATTCACCTGATCCACTGTAGCATTTTTCACTAGAGGTTTGTAATGTAGAGGGGCAGTAAGCCTAACTCATCCTTACCTATCCCAACCTATTCTAACCAAGAATTATATTTTTTCCCCCGTTTTCATACTTATATCACGTATTTCTTCATTGATTTAAGCTTCATTCATATCAAATCTATCCATTTGACTCTGTAACTTTTACAAATCTTTGCCAGTTTATGTACCTACGTATATATATTTTTTCACTTTGCTTGTCAAAGTCCAGTAATATCGACAAGTTTCAAGTATTGTAAGGTGATCGCTTCTTATTAGAGTGTAAAGTTCAAAACGTTTATGTATGCTTACCGCATATGTCAATGATTTTTATGGGTGTTTGAGCGTTAGCAAATTTTATGTATGGTTTTACTGTTGGAATAAGATTTTTTTGTTGTAATGTTGGATATGTTGCTCCTACCATTTTCATCTATTATAACTAATATTGAATAAATCCACTCTAACATGTATAATACAGATCTGTGATATAAGGTCTGCAGTCAACAAGATCCATGATATAAATCCTGTCTAAGGTACATAATTAGCGAAATATATATCAATGTACGACAACATAGATCAAATATAAATGAATGCAAAAAGGGTTACCATACACTGCCATGTACATTAATACCTAGGCTACCTAACCTAACAGTCATCCTAATCAATAGTTATGTATTTTTATTCAGGTTTGATGTTTATGTATGATATTGATATGAAACTACAATTGGGCTGTATATTTAACATATCAAAAGTAGTTTGAAAACACTTATCCAATTGGATACAGCAAATATCCTTTTACAGATGTTTAAGTTCCAGAGTTTTTATCGATATCTCTATTACATGTTTGGATGAGACTCAGCAGGTAGGATCAAAGAGAACTATGCACTTCAATTTGTTACACTTTTTCAATGTGGAACAGTTTCACGTGATATTAGGTTCAAAGATCTAGTCGTCCTAACCCACGTAACTAATAAATATAAACATTCATTCAAGTTTGATGGTTATGTAGGATATTTAGTCATTGTTTTGTGCGATGTACATATCAACTTCCCTCCACACGGCTCTATTTTACGTAGTTTTTTTTAATGTCACACCGGGTAAACACATACACGCTTTGTACGCGTATGCAGGGCCGGTCACGGTATAATGATGGCTTGTACAGGGGTCGATACCGGCAGTTGTAGACACAAACAGGCATTTATATGCATATACAGGGTCGGCTAACACCTGTAGCATTATACCTCTGATCTATGAATTTTCCATTTGAACAAAGTCCCTTGCTCATGTTACAAGATACTTTATGTGGATCAGCTTCAGGTCATGTTAGGTTAGCAGAAATAATCATCCTAACCTAACCTAACCTTTTCTAACCAAGACGTATGTGTTACCGATCGTCTTCTCGTGCATATATATGATACTTATTCATAGATTTATGACATATTCATATTCATCCTCTCCACTTGGCTCTACATTTTGATCTATCCTTTGCAGTTTTGATGTACACTTCCAATTTTGATCTAGCAAATTTAATCCATTTCCATATGCAAATTACATCATTTGCTTTGATTGGTATACCTATTTTCATATGATTCTTGATTTTTACATGTTATTTAAACACATGAAAACCTAACCTAACCTAACCTTATATATGGTGTCCAGTCATTGATATATACAAATGAGACCTCGACACGACTCTAAATATCACTTTAACATATATGTTATTTATTTTGTTGTCACTCACGACCCATATTGATTAGCACAGTGACCCCCATTTTCAGTCAAAGATGGGTAGAATGCTACAAGTATTGCTTATTTGTATCGAGTTTCACCCAAATGAACACTTCGTCTCATACCAGGTCTACCACATATACTTCAATATCTCCTGACACTTCGTACGTTGACGACTTGCTTGTCTGATTTGCCTCATTTTTCCTATAATATTGATATTCTTGACGATGAATTCGTTTCAGATGTCGCCACAGATTACTACTGGATCTATATTAATTCTATTCCATTTCTTTTTTGCATAGATTACAGACCCCCGTTACCCCATTACTTTCAAACAAACGATGTCTCAAGCTAAACCTAATCCCTGCACAACATAATCACAATCTTGACTGAGCAAGATCTGATCAGACTCTGATTTATATCCTACCAATCTGTATCACATCTAGATCATTTACCCTAGATTGGTTTATGGGTATCGTTTCACGCCTTGAAACCTTTTCTCCTACCGAGTTCGAAAAATCGATGTTACCTCCGACTAACTGACTTGATCTATCTAATGCAGTACATTGCTTTTACTTTGAGTTTAGGATAATATAAACATAGGATGACGGATTTCCATGATTCATTATTAGTTTTATTGGCACTATTTGAAGACTTTGCAGGCATCATCAATGACATCTTCCTCGTTTTTTGATTTTGAGCAGCATGGCTTGTACATCCAACCATACCCCTCATCTCAATATTTCAGTTTCCTCTTAGTCATTCACACACGCTATCATATATTTGATACGAATACCCAAGGATATTTTATTCTCGTGAGTCCACAAATGTAGTTCTTCATCTTCCTGAATCTTAATTATTCAAAACTTCTCCAATTCAAAGTCATTCTGATCTTAATCACTGAGGAAATTTTGCATACGATCCAGATTTTCTTTTGTTCCTAGGCACAACTTGTTTTCACTACCTCAGCTTTATTACCGTCATGATGATTTTCCCCTTGGATCATATCAATTACAAGATTTGCTTTCTTTTTTCCCTTAAACTTTGTTACATACGACTGTTATGTATCATCATTAGTTACCCATAGCCGACTTCCTTTTTCCTTCATCAATATATGGATGATATCTCCCACTCATTTGTTGCTTGTTTTACCCTTGCTCAGATAACTGCTAATTTCATCTGTATTCAATATTTGTACGATCCGACTCAAATCATCTTCGGAGATTTCTCTATCCAACACTTGTAAACCAATTTTTGAGATGTGGATACTCATTTGCTTATTTTATGGCAAAACGTGCGTCTCCGCTTGATCTCAACGTAATACTGACTCCAGTCTCGGTATGCAGTTAGCTATTATTATGCAATGTCACTTTTTTTTTGCAAAACATCAGGCCTATCATCGCTCGCCTTGGTCATCAATTGTGTATGTATGTATGTATTTACGTGTATAGCGCTGTGTACGTATGTGCATGTGCATGTTCAAGCAAATGTACGTGTACATAAGTCAAAAAAAGTTTTATTCAAAATTTTAAAGTCAACAATTTTAAAATTCAAAACTTCAATAAAATTTCAAATTTTTCGACGCCCAGACCAAACCAAGTCGGTCTATTGAAGTGATAACTTGGCTACTAGGAGAGGTTCGGGCGTCAAAAAATTTGACAGTTTATTGAATTTTTTTATTTAAAAAATGTATTACCTTTTAATTTTTTGTTATATTTTTTTAACTCATCGCCCGTTCAAACGCTTGAACATACATAGGCACATACGTACACAGCTCTATACACGTGTATACATACATACATACAAAGTTGATATCCGAGGCGAGCGATGATTAGCCTAATGTTATGAAAAAAGAAACACGAAATCGCATGATAATAGCAAACTGAATACCGCAACTGGAGTCAGTGTTACGTTGAGATCAATCGGAGACGTACGTTTCGTCTTAGAATAAACAAAATGAATATTCACATCTCAAAAATTTGTTTACAAGTGTCGGTTAGAGAAATCATTGAATATGATTTAAGTCGGATCGAATATATATTGACTACAGTGGAAAAAAGCAATTATCTCAGAAAGGGTACAACAAGAATCAAAAGATTGGGAGATATCATTCATATGTGGATGAAGGAAAAAGAAAGTCGGCTTTGGGTAACTAATATTGATACATTTCAATCGTAAGTAACAAAGTTAAAGGAAAATAAGAAAGAAAATCTCGAAATTGTCATGATCCAAGTGGAAAATCATCACGACTGTAATAAAGCCTAGGTAGTTGAAAACAAATTGTACCTCGGAACAAAAGAAAATCTAGATCGTATGCAAGAATTTTACAATGATGAAGATCAGAATGACTCTGAATTGGAGAAGTTCCGAATAATTAGGGTTCAAGAAGATGATGAACAAAATTTGATGACTCACGGGAACGGAACATCCTTCCGTATTTGTATCACAGATATGATGAAGTGTATGAATGATTTTGAGAGGAAACTGAAATATAGTGATGATATGTATGATTGGATGTACGAACTATGCTGTTTCGCGCGTTGATGAGGCCTGCAAAGTCTGTAATTAATGTCAATAAAACTAATAATAAACCATGTAAATCCTTTATCATATATTTATATTATCCCAAACTAAAAGATTAAACAATGAATTGCAATAAAATACATCAAGTCAGTTAGTCGGAGGTAATATCGAAATGTCGAACTCGGTAGAAGAATATTTTTCAACGCGTGAAACGATACCCATAAACCTATCTCGGGGTAAATGATCGAGATGTGTTACAGATAGGTAGGATATAAATCAGAGTCAGATCATATCTTGCTCAGTCAAGATTGGGATTCTTTTGTGGAAGGATGGGCTTTAGTATGAGACATCGATTGTTCGAAAGAAATGGGGTAACGGGGGTCTGTAATCAGTGAAAAAAAAAGAACAAACATAAACCCACTAGTAATGTGTGGAGACACATGAAACGAAGTCATCGTCAGGAATATTAATATTATAGGAAAATAAGGTAAATCAGAAGGGCAAGTCGTCATAAGATGTAGTGTCAGGAGATATTGAAGTAAATGTGGTAGACCTAGTATGAGACGAAGTGTTTGTTTGTGTGAAACTGGATACAAATATGAAATACTTGTATCATTCAAACCATCCAAGATTGAAAATAGGAGCAACTGGGCTAACCAATATGGGTCGAGTGTGACAACGAAATAAATAACATATATTCAGAAATGATATTTAGAGTCGTGAGGAGGCCTCATATGTATATATCAATGACTGAAAACCCTACATAAGGTTAGGTTAGGTTAGGTTTTGATGGGTTTGAATAACATGAACAAATCAAGAATCATACGGAAATAGGGGTAACAAGCAAAATAAACGAGGTAATTTACATATGAAATGGATGAAATTTACTAGATCAGAATTGGAAGTGTATATCAAAACTGCGAAGGATGGATCAAAGTGTTGAGCCAAGTGGAGAGGATGGATGTAAATATATCATAAATCGATGAATAAGTATCATACGTATGCATGAAAAGTCGATCGATAATAAATATTTTTTGGTTAGAAAAGGTTAGGTTAGGTTAGGATGAATAGTTCTTTTAACCTAACATGACGTGAAGCTGATTCACATTAAACATCTTGTAACCCAAGCAGGGGACTTTTTTCTGATAGAAACCAATCATAGATCAAAGGTAAAATGATACAGATGTTAACAAACCCTGTATATGCATACAAATGTGTGTATATGTCAACATTGTGCGGATATCGACCCCTGAATACGCCGTCATTATACCGTGACCGGCCATGTATATGCATACAAAACGTGTATGTGTGTACCTGGTGTCTGATATTTAAAAAAAAATACGGAAAATAGAGCCGTGTGGAGTGAATTTTATATGTACAACACACAAAATAATGACTAAATATCATGCATAACCATCAACTTCGATGGAAAGATATAATTATTGATTAAGTTGGTTCGGATGACTAGATATTTGAACCTATTATCGCGTGAAACTGCTCCACATTAAAAAAGTGTAAAAAAATTAAGTGGATTAGTTCTCTTTGATCCTACCTGCTGCGTCTCATCCAAACGTGTAACAAAGTTATCGATAAAAATTCTAGAATCTAAACTTCTGAAAAAGGATATTTACTGGATTTAACATATCAAACTGCTTTTGATATGTTAAATATGCAGCCCAAGTGGAGAGTTGTATAGATATGAATATCATACATAAGCATTAAACTTGAATAAAAATACATAACAATTAGTTAGGATGACTGTTAGGCTAGGTAGCCTAGGTAATAATTTATATGGCAGTGTATGGTAACCCTTATTGCATTCATTGATACCTGATCTATGTTGTCGTACAATTATATATATTTCGCTAATTATGTACCTTAGGCATGATTTATATCCTAAATCTTGTTGACTGCGCACCTTACATCACAGATCTGTAGTATATATGTTAGAGTGGATTAATTAAATATTCGGTACGATAGACGAAATGGTAGGAGCCGCACATCCAACATTACAACCCCAAAAAAATTTTTTCAACAGTAAAACCATATATGAAACTTGCTGACACTTCAATACCCATTACTGACGTACGTAAATGTTTTGAACTCTACACTCTATCAAAGAGCGATCACCTAACATTACTTGAAACTAGTCGTTATTACTGGACTTGTAAAAAGCAAAGGGAATA
>SDVV010035011.1:0-11109 GCA_016164225.1 Gammarus roeselii
AGAAGATTGTTCTAATACACTTTTTTCCCTCATGCACCATCATTGTCACTCACGTCGCTGCCAGCAGCCATCCGCTTTGGTGCCGCGCTTTAATCACATCACACTATATTGGCGATGCCCTCACACCATCCACAATGCGAACAGTGGCGGTTGGCTGGCTGTGCAAATTCAAATCAGTACACACACTTCCATGTCACCACCGTTAATGTTTCAACACAGAAGTTGACTTTTCATAAGCACTCAGAAGTTACACAACGGTTGGTCTACACACAGCCACTCACGGTAGCACAGCCCAGTAAAGGGTACATCAAGAACTTGGAGCACAGCAAGATACCCTCACTTCATCAGCACCACCGAGACTGCGTAATGCCGACCGAACGCCCTAACCCAACCCACACAATAACTATACAATACCTGCACAATAGACCCAACCTACCATCTATTATATTAAGTTGTGTTTAAAATTTACGTCTATGCTCCTGATGGTTTTTAATAAAGTGTTATTATTATTATATTATCATTTAAAATTACAAGATAAGATAATATCGATTACAGTATTTGGGGATTTCTTAGCTCTTTAGTCAGCTCTTTAACAAGCGGGTCTTTTCCAAACCCCTACCGAGCGGGTCGTTGTCAGATCTCAGAATGTTATTCGTGCTAAATGTGTTTTGTATTGTCCCTGGATTAAAAGTATTATTTTCTCCAGTTTGCACGTGAATAACCTCCTCCTGGGATTCGATCGATCCTGAACGTGCAATATAAACACGGAAAAATATCAGTAGTCTAATTATTCTTCATTCAGAAGTCGAGAACTTTATTATTCGAAACCAAGAGTGGCTGGCGCAGAAGAGTTACCAAAAACGCACCTTAGACGTAAGCATTTACGGAAGTGAATGACAGATACAGTTACAGATACAGATGCAAAGCCGATTCTCCCAGAAGGAGGGTGGCTGACGGCAGGGCGCACCTCACCCTCCTCTGACGTGCACAATCATCAAAACTCAGCCCTTTCGAGCTAAAGGGTCCGGCCAGGATCCCGCAACACAAACTACTCGAAAACATATTGTGTAAAAACGACGTGCACGCATTGATCATTGTTATTACGATTTTATTTATGAATTACAAAAATGTTAGATCAAAGAAGCTTTCATAACGAAGTAAGGAATTGTAGGACAAAAACATAGCTACTTTCGCCTGAAAGAATTCTTGATGTGTACAACATTCGTCAAATGTAAGGACAATCATCATCTCTACCTGTGGATATTTATAATCTACCGCGCTAATATTTAACGTCATGATTGTCATGCGGTGTTTATGGACAAAAATCACGACTCAATTTGATATAGCGTTTAATAAACCGTACAAAGAATGAAGTAACGAAACCGTTTTGGCACTGAACTTATAAAACGTGTTGCAATGAAAGACTGCTATAAACAACCTGTCAATGTGACCGCATTATGTGTTGCGTAAGTTAAATGTATTTCAATTTTTTTCCTCGAGAATAGTAAAGTAACACAAGGAAAGTGAAGCTGAGTGAGCACCATAGAAAAAGAGTAGGGAAGAAGAAAGGTTGAGTCTTTGCTGGGCCTGGATGCCTGCTCGTCGGGTCGTTGGTCATGGTCAACTTTTTATTACGCAAGAAAAAATCTCTAGATCGTTAAAAAATCACCAATCAAGTTAAACCGGTATAAGCAAACGTGCATTATATAATTTCGATGATGATCTTCCACCTGCTAGCGTTTAATACCATCTCATTAAAAATACAAAGTATTGAACAAATAGCGCTGCATGAATCAAACGTGACGGCACAGTGCCCGATGAGATGTTCATCAGTTACAGCAGCGCCTGGCTTCCTCTAAATATTAGTAGATAATAAAAAACCTAGACATGTTTAAAACGACAAATGTATTTTGAATTTTGCATGGTGCTAATCCACTAACTGTGAGAAATCATTAATTTTATGTACAAGACGCAGTCATCTCGATAATTGTAGGCACAAAGCTTACTTGAACGCAGAGCAGTCTTCTTTCCTCTTTTACTCTGATCGATTTCTACCTGCCCTGTGATTGGTTGCAAATCTGTAAGAGCAGTTACCATTGGTCGACTCTGGCTCCGAAAACAAAACCATTTTGTAAACAAACAGTTCAGCTGACAGACGCCGGACGACCGATCAATGGCACCTTTAAGTATTTTTCTGCTGTGTTAATGGAAGTGTTTACTAGTGACCGTTATATTTCACCCATGACTGATACTCGTGAAGATGAGGATGTGCAGCAAGAGCCGTCAGTCGATCCCCTCGAAGTGCGTGATGAATTGGAATTACAACAGCTTAACAGTGAAGATCGTGAATTGCAGTGCCAGTCTCAAAACGAACAGAAAATATCAGAGCTGGAAAGTGAGCAAAAGAAACAAGATATGGTGTCACACGTTTTGAAACAAAACACACCGTCTCCACAGCAGGAACACCAATATTCAAATTCACTTATAGAACAACAACCAGATGCCACACCTACAGATCGAACTGATCACAATCTGCAAGCTTGTTTATCTTCACACCAATCTCATTATGATACACAATCAACCTCTCCATCTCCTGTGCTTGACGAATCAAAAGTACAGCAGTCATTGCATGCAACCACACCATCATCACCACAAGTAAATTATCAAGCAACACCTCTATTGCAACACACACTTACACCCCGTCAACACACACCGACACTAATGCAAAACTCACCACCATCATTAATGCAGAACACACCTTCACCAGAACTGCAAAACACGCCTCCACCACTACAGAACGCACCACCACTAGCAAACACACCACCTCCGGCCAGCACACCTCCACCAATGCAAAACACACCACCACCAATCCATAACACACCACCCATGCAAAACACACTGCCAGCACTGCAAAACACAGTGACGCCACCACCATTGCAACACGCACCTACACCACCAATGCAACACACACCAACACCACCATTGCATGTACACAACACCCCAACTCCACCACTCCGACAGACATCACAACCTGTCTCACAACATGAGTCATCTCCTTTGCAAGCACTCAACTCTCGGATACAATCTCCTCTGTTGCAGCAGGAGCAGCCACCTGAGATGGAGAAGGAGTGTCAAGGACCAGTTGATGATCATCACCAGCTTCAACTAAGACAATTGCAACATAGTTCCACCACTGCAAGCAGTCCTCAGCAGTTTCATCAGCAGGATCATCTTGCTTCTCTGTCATCTCTACAGCCTGGAGGTTCAGAAATGCTTTCCAATGATCACTTATCCCCAATTGCATCAATGGCTAACAACCAGCTATCTTCAAATATGAGTGTTCAACAGCAAATGGCTCACCTTGGATTACCTCCTCTTGCCAGTACCCCTAGTAACATGTCATCTATGATACAATCAGCTTCTACTCCAATACCCTCTGGGAATAATAATTACTGTGATAACAGCAATTTGAGATCTCAAAATGATATGAATATGGTCATGCACAATGCAAGTCATATACAAGAAAATGGGCACAGTTCATCTTCAGATATTCAAAATTCTCACTCACGTCCCAATTCTGTGTATGACTTTGATGCCACATCTAATAGTGATATGAGCATGGTTAACATGGATAACACACTGATGATAGCTTCCCAACAACAACACCAGCAGCACAACAATAGGCAACCAAATTTACCTCACAATTCTTCAAAGGATAATTATTCATTAAACTCACTGCCTAGATGCAATAGTTTGCCAACTCCAAAACGAGATGATGTCCTTCCTCACATGGGTTCAATGAATCACATGCAACGGCATCCAGAACAACCTCAAAATTCAATGAATAATACCCTTACTGGTATGTCTAGCAATGAATCCCTAAACCAGTCATATGACAATTCAATGTCTGTTTCATCATCTGAGTTTCCAAACACTGCTTCATGTTATGATCCAGTATTGATGAGAAGGGGTAGAGGTCGGCCCAGAGGTAGCAAAAATGGTACAGGGATGGGTCGTGGAAGAAATACATTTAGTGGAAGAGGTGGCTATAGATTTGCTGGCTCAGATGACAGAACTTGCACAGCTTACGATCTTCGCCACATTCCAGATCCTTTCGGCACAGCACGGAGAGGGCGTCCTAGAAGCCGATTCATTGTGGACCTTGGAGAACAAAATCACGAGGCATGGACTAAAGCTCGACTAGATCTAAATGTGTCTGATGCAGAACTGACTACGCTGCTTCTCAGCCTGTGAGTAGCTAGCTATAGTAAGAAGTGTAAACCATCAAAATATTTTCTTAAACTTGTGGCTGGTCTCAATTACTGATACATCTATATTTGATATGATTTTGTCAAAATGTGGATTGGTGTAGCATGTAGGATTGTATAGCATTCTGTCACCCACTAGGCTTATGGGAGCCAGCTTTATGTCTATGGTTGAAATGAACAACATGCCTAAACTCTCAGATCTCACAAGTTGAAATATTAGGCTAGGAATTTTAAGAAATCATATAATAATACTGTTATATAGCTCTTATTAAGCTAGAAGTTGTCCTGATTTGAATTTTTGGTCATTAGCAGGTGCCTATGATAATTTTTAATCAAACCATGTTTTTGATATTATTTTTCCGGAGGCAACAGTAAAAAAATGAACCTTGGCATCTTTTGATATTAATGCCTAAAAAATTAAATATGAATTGTAAATGAATAAGCAGTTGCTACACTTATAGATGCCTACTAGTTATTTACATTGCTATCTAGTTGAGCACAATTCATTAATGCAAATGACGTATTTCTTTGTAGGGATTTTTTTTTTCAACAAGATCCTTGTTATTAATTTTAGCTGTTTATAATGTTATCAGAGTAGACTAATCCCTGACCAAGGAATTTTGCTATAAAAACTCCCAGACAGGCTCAGAGTGTGAGTGGGGGCCAGTTTGCACAATATGGCGTGTAGCACACACAGATATTGATGAGAAATATTTGATGCGCACATGAAATCTTGAGATGAAGCGCATGTGAAGACACCTTTCCAAAATATTGCACTGAAAACAGTATATTGCATGTAAACAGATCTTTGAACTATTTGTTGAGCTACAATTTTATGCACACATTTTCCTCCATAGCCTATCAATTCAAGCTGACACTGAGATTCATAACCACTACACAATTACATCATTAAAGAGCTAGTCATTTCTTTGATTAGACACTCCGGACTGTCAGCTGTCAGAAAAGCAAACAAAAACCAATATCGCTTATATAGGCCAGAGAATAAAAAATTAGTGATTCACAATACAATGCACAATATTAGTCAAAATGAAGTGCATCAGTGTTTAGACTTTAGTATGAATGCAACAAAATAGCTAAACTGCAATATAAAATTACTCTCGGCATGGTTTAAACAGCAATTTAACATTCCTGCATTTTGGCAATAGGCTAGATGAAAACAAACACCGATGTCACACAGGTTTGGTAAACAAGTTAGGCGCATCATTCATGGAATAGCCGGAGGGGAAGTTTAAAAATACGCATTTCCGTCGTCAGTCGTATGGTTGGAAATTGAGATACATGAACGGTGTGGCATTGTAAGTGATGGCTATTTCTAATGAGAAACGACAGTGACTGTTAATTATAGTTTGTCTAACTACCAAAAGAAAGAGTATCATCTAGACTTAACATACTGTTTTGGAGGAAGCCTGATTGGTGAGACGTCTGCGTCTATGTGCGGTCATCCCAAACTGTAATTCTGAAGTCCATTGCTTGGCGTACGCTCCTCTAACTCACCCCTGAATATATATTTGCCAGTATTGCAGGCAACCCTACAAACCTATGCTGCGAGCGCACGCAAAGGTTAAATATGCTGATCTCAGCTTCTGAGGCACACAGCTGTTTTGGTTCTTGAAATTTGGTGATGAAAATGCACGTAATGTTCTCAGCCCTTGCCCAATTGCTGCAATCTGGAGTGGGAGGGCATTTGTGGCAGCAGGTATGATACAACATGCAGCAACATGATGTTGCACCTTATCAGTATGCCCTCCAATTTTAAATGCCCTCACTTACCGATACCAATACTTTTCCATAATTTTGATTCAATGGTTGAAGTATACATTTCCACTTTAGTAAATCTTATGCCTGCAAAGATGAAAAAAAATCACTATTTCAGTAAAGATATTCAGTGATTGACTATCCACAGATAAGTATTGATTCATAAGTCTGTTAGGCACTTTGATTTTTATACACAGACTAAATATAGGCACTTTGATTTTTATTCACAGACTAAATAGACAGTATTCATAAGTGAATCTTGCGGGACTTTAAATTAATAGTAAATCACATTTGATATTAGCGTCGACCGGGTGACTCCCCGCATTTTACGCATACTTTGAAATAACTCAAAAGTATGCGGCCGAGAAACTTCGTATTTACGGTGTGTATAGCTACTATAATGATCATGAAGTACCGTAAGTTTCAACATTCTATCATCAACAAAAAAAAAGTTATTCACAAAAAATTGTGCGGCAAACTATGGCCCCCAATCGGGGTGACTTCCCACACTGGAGGAGGGTGCCTTCAGGCACCCCCATTTATCAATAATTGAAACGGGAATTAAAAGTTTGAGAGTACCAATCAAAAGAGCATGCCTGTATTAGTATATATATCAGTTGCTTAAAATATAATGTGAAGTAAACAATTACGTCTGTTATGTTGAAGGTTTCAAGGTTGTGATAATCGGGTAAAGCAAGGTTGGAATGATCAAACATTGGTTTTAGGAAGGTCTTTTTGTATAAAAAAAGTAACAAGACAAAAGTTATATACTCTATCAATAGAGTACTGAATATAGATTTGTAATAACGGACACAAAGTAACAAAAGTGTAAATGAACATCAAAAATAAATGTATCAAGTGTAAGACGAGCGTAGGGTAGAGTAGAAGCCTACACCCAAAGGCTTCAGCTTCAGCTGCTCTGCCTGATGGCTGTGGTCTGCCCTCTGTCGTTTGGGTCTGCCCTGAATAATACGTGGGAGGGCCATGTTCATGAGTATGAAAGGATCCTCCAAAAAGGGAACAATTCACATTTTTGGACCAGCTAAAGAGGCAGGGCATTCTAATAGCCAGACCTCATTGGTACTCTACAATTGAGTCCATTAAGTAATATACAGGCTCCTCCCATCTATTGTTTACCATATATGATTCCCCTGAGCTAAACAGTGTTATTGGATCTAGTCCATACAATTGCCAACACACAAAGTTTTACAAGGTGCGCAAATGGCCCTCAACTCGTCAATGTCTCCTACGTTACACTATCCGCTAAGGGACCACCTGTTTCTTTTAAACAAACATTGGAGGGGAATTAAAAATATGCAAGGTAAGGGATTTCTTTGTGTAACTTAAGCTAGGGGTTAACAGGCCTAAGGCCTACACTGTTTCTAGGATTGGACACACACTACGCACCTCTCAATGGCAATCAGCCAAGTTTTATAAAATATGTGCCAGCGGAGGTCGATCATGACACGTCTGGGACAGGTGTTTTTGATGCTTGTCTTTTGCTGCCCTCATACCCAATTGTTGAAGGATTTTTTTCCTGATTTCACAGCGGAAAATGAATATTTTCTTCAATAATTGCAATCTAACTTTACTGGAAGTCATTTCTCCACATTTTAAACAAATTATGACCCTAAAGTATCAGTAAATGAGCAAATAATACTAAAAAACAATCTTCTCAGTAATACGATAAACATGTAAAAAATGTATTTCGTAAATTCTGTAACAAACTTATTGCAGTAACATGAAAACAAGTCATGCTAATTAAGGTATTGTTATCTTGATATGAAAATGTTATAAAAAATATAGTTCCTGGGCATTAAACATGAGTCAACACTTAAGCCTAGACTTGTCACCATGTGTTATAAACATTGGGTCATTATAAAGTTAGTTACGCATTTTGAAATTAGCTGTGGTGTCATTATTAATTGTCATTTACTTCTAGATGTCATTAGATTTGCAAAAAAATGCATTTAACTACTTTTCATTGAAGAAAAACAAAGATATTTAATAACAAAATAGGTGCGGGAATTCACCCCCCCATAGTTTTTTCACCTGGGACGACTCCCTGCAGTTGTATATTCGTATATATCTACAAAGTTTACACTTCTTTCCAAAATCCTTCCTACGCAACAAACTACATCAAATTCCGAATATCACCACCAAATTTGGTCCTAATCCAATGGGAACACTAGACCCAGCATCAAGTTTGCAGAACGTCTATTTTCCCGAACCAAAATTATCAGGTACCTGAAAAACACACCTTCACTTTGGCGATTTTTCATAAATTCTGTGCGCGTATCGAATTTTTATAAGTAGCTGATACTTACTAACAAAGACCTGTTCTTCCAAGCCCCGTATTCCAACGGTGACATTTCCAACGTCTTGGTGCCCAAAAGGGGGGTGCGGGAAGTCACCCCGTGTTTCCAACCGCGGGGAGTCACCCCGGTCAACGCTATATTATACCTATAATATAAAAGTAAATTACAAGCACATCATGACTCACAAACCAAATAATCTACGGGACACATGAAGCAGATCCTGTGACTGCATTGGTAATAGAATGTAGATCAATTTATAAAGAATACTGAGAAATCATACTTCCACATTGTGGACCAGTATTATAAAGTGTTGAATTTTGAAGTCACTTTGAGTGATTCAACAGCGCATTTGAGAGATGCGTGGTGTAGGGGTTAGGGAGTGAAACACTATTGAGAAAGAATACATATAAAAAGTATTTCCCAGTTAATTTACAGCAAATTAAATGTAACAAATAAAACTGATGAACATGTTCAGTATTTCCAAAAATTATGCAAGTGTGTATACTGAAATTCACAATTTGTTAAATTGCCTAAATTAGTTATTCCTTCTCAGAATAATTGAATTGACAAACAATCTTCTAAGAGTATGTGGTATTGTAGGAAAATTTATGTGGGAAAGTCCTACATAACTTTGGTGAAATTATTTAACATGACCTAGATTATCCATGATTGCAATAGAATTTATTTCAGTATATAGCAATATATATATATATATATTAGCATCAACCGGGATGATTCCCTGCAGTCAGCAACACAGGGTGACTCCCCGCCACAACCTTATGGGCGCCAAAACGTCGGAAATGTCACTATTTGACTACGAGACTCCAAAAGAACAGGTCTTTGTTAGTAAGTATCAGCTACTTGTAGAGATACGATATGCGCACATAATTTATGAAAAATCGCCAAAGTGAGGGTGTATTTTTCAGGTCCCTGATATTTTGGTTTGTAAAAATCTACGTTTTGCAAACTTTGATGCTTTGGCTGGAGTTTCCATTGGATTAGAGCCAAATTTAGTGGTGATACACAGAATATGTTGCAGATTGTTGCGTAAGAAGGATTTTGGAAAAATAAATGTAAAATTTTGTAGATACATACAAATATACAACCGCCGGTATTTACCCCAGATAAAAAACAATCGGGGGTGATTCCTCGCACCTATTTTGATGATGAATATCTCTGTTTTTCTTGAATGAAAAGTAATTAAATGCAATTCTACACTCATATAATGACATTGGGACGTAAATGACCCAAAATAATGATACCACAGCTAATTTGAAAAAGCGGAACTAATTTTATAATGAGCCGATGTTTATAACACATGTAACAAGTCTAGGCCTAAGTGTTTATTTATGTTCAACACCCACAAACAATATTTTTTTAATCATATTTTCATGCCAAGATAACAATACTTTACCTAACATGCCTTGTATTCATGTTAATGCAATGCTATAGAATGGAAAAAATACATTGTTTACTTCTTGTATCATATTATCAAAAAGATTTTTTTTCGTAATATTCGTTCATTTACTAATACTTTAGGGTCATAATTAGTTCAGGATATGGAAAAAATTACTTCCAGTAATGGTTGTTTGCAATTATTGAAGAAAAACTTTGTTTTCTGCTGTGAATTTTGGGAAAAAAAATCCTTCGGCAGTTGAGTATGACTGGAGTAAAAGACAGGCATCAAAAAGACCTTTCACAGACGTACTATTTGACCTAACATTTTATTTTAAGCAACTGATATGTACTAATATAGGCATGCTCTTTCTATTGGTACTCCCAAGCTTTTAATTTGCAATTCAATTGTTGATATAGGGGGGGGTTTGGGGAACCACCCCGTTCAGTGCGGGAAATTTTCCCCGATTGGGGGCCATAGTCTGCTGCACATTCTTTTATAAATAACTTTTTTTTTGGTTGATGATAAAATGTTGAAACTTACAGTGCTTCATGGTCATAAAAGTAGCTATACACACCGTAAATACAAAGTTTCTCGGTTGCATACTTTTTGAGTTATTTCAAAGTGTGCCGAAAATGCGGGGAGTCACCCCGGTTGAGGCTACTATTGTCAACAATGAATACATACATAGTGTGAGTCGAACTCAGTTTGCACACAGCCTATGAATGTTGGAACTTGAAATTAGGGTGTAAATATAGCGTCGACCGGGTTGATTCAGCTCGGTCTGCAACATGGGGTGCTCCCCCGCACCCCCTTTTGAGCACCAAAACGTTGGAAAGAGCAAGTCTTTGTTAGTACGTATCAGCTACTTGTAGAAATTTGATACATGCACAGAATTTATGAAAAATTGCCAAAGTGAAGGTGCGTTTTTCAGGTCATAATTTTGGTTTGGAAAAAATAGACATTCTGCAAACTTTGATGCTGTGGCTAGAGTTTCCATTGGATTAGGACCAAATTATACTGATTGTCATCCATACAAGTAGTTGGGTATGTGCACAAATGAATGTGTATTATGCTGATTGTTCATCCATATATGTAGGTAGGAAAAAGCACATAGGAATGTGTATTATACTAATTGTCATCCATATAAGTAGGTAGGTGTGCGCACATATGAATGTGTATTAAACTTATTGTCATCCATATATGTAGGCAGGTGTGTTCACATATGAATGTGTATTATACTTTTCATCATCTATGTATGTAAGTAGTCGTGTGCACATTTGAATGTGTATTTCAATGTGTACATGTATGATGGTATATTGTGAATTCCATTCAGTTCGATGAAGGCGAG
>SDVV010035012.1:0-11109 GCA_016164225.1 Gammarus roeselii
CACATATAAATATACATTTACGTAAACATACACATACATTTGACTTTTTCATGAAAATATTACTTACCTTTTTGACTTGTGCTGCTTCATCAGCGAAGCTGAGGAACACAAATTTGGCCACCCAGCCAAGAATGATTCTTTTTGCTAATGACGGCACCTCGACTCCCCTGACGCCACGGTGATGGAGGTTGAGAGTGACCACACTGAGGGCGGATGCGAACGTGACCAGGCAAATTGTCACTCCGTAGTATAGGCCTGTCATCGCAATAGAACAAAAAATTGGTTAAATTTAGGGGGCGGACGCTGAGTCACCAGGCCGATTGTCACAACTACGTAGTATAGGCCTGTCATTTAGTAAAAGAACATAAAATAGACCAATTGTGATATTGTCTTTTCGTCATTTAATTCGGTGCTTGCAATCATGGACTCAGTGCTGCTTTAAGATATACCTATCGGCACATCACATAAGCGTTTGCTGTCACGTAGCGGTATTTACTAACTTGACGGTATATTCTAAACATTAAGAGCCATAATATCTATGAGCCATAATTTGCCGTGGGGATGGTTGAAGGTGGCCAATTCTAGGGAAAGAAACGTTGAGCCTATCGGAACAAGAAGTTAGAGAGGTGTAACGAAAACGCCAATGCGCCGGGATTGGAAGGGATTGGGAAATTTAAGTACCACAAAAGCTGGGTGTACCGGATAAGGATGTGCCAATGATATCAACATCGGTAGTGTAGTCGTTCCCAACTGTATTTGGTATCGGCAAGTTATCAAATACAGTAGGAAAATTGAAATACGGTTGGAAAATTGAAATTACCAGTTCTCCCATCTTTCCGATACGGGATCATTAAATATTAATGAGAGGGACTGAACTAAAAGAAAATATATTTAACAAACTTTTTGTTTGATGTTAAGCAAAAAAAATGGTAAATCAGCACGCGTCATATAATTTACATTTATACCGAAATCTAGTAAAGAGAAAAAAAGATCAGTTACAAGTGATGACAATAACCAAACTAGGATTATATATAAAAGAAACAAGCGATACTACAGATAATGTGACGCTGCATTTGCCCCTATAATTTCCCTACAGCACGGCTCTAATCTGCTTTATGCATATTTTCTGCTAATTTAATTGATTTCATCAAGGAATTCGTTTACACTGTTTTTTTTTGTTTATGTAACTACGGAATTGCAATCTATAAATAGTTTCCGATGAAAATTACCGAAAATTCTGTATCACCCACGTTCATCCTGGAATAGTCTTCAGATAAGACGACCAAACGCTTCAGGATGGTAGGCTTGTTATTATGATGTAAGTGCACCGCACTCATATCCTAAGACTCTTACAGTGATCGACACAATTATTCGCACACTTAATGGAAATGAGGCTATGTCACTAAATAAATTTCGGCGCGCGAAATTGATTGAAAACCAATGCGTTGATAAATTCAGTCCGAGTGCATTGTAAGTAGCTAATATGATGGCGAAGCTAAAAGGTATCTAATATGAAACCGTTGCTCAAGTTGAATAACCCGGACACCGTATCTCGAGTCGAACAACCCGGATACCGCAAACACAAATCGAAATTCGCTGATACCGCAGCTCAAGTTAAAAAAAACGGATACCGTAAACGCAAATCGAAAAACTGGGATATCGTAGCTCAAGTCGAAACACATGGATACCGTGTCTCCAGTCGAAAAACTCGGATACCGTAAACACAAATCGAAATTCCTGGAAACCGCAGCTCAAGTTAAAAAACCCGGATACCGTAAACGGCAATCGAAAAACTGGGATATCGAAGCTCAAGTCGTAACACATAGATAGCGTAACTCAAGTCGAAAAACCTACATACCGTAAACACAAATCGAAATACGCGGATACCGTAGCTCATGTCAAAAAACCAGGGTATTGTAGCTCAAGTTGAAAAACCTCGACAGAGAATTCTAAGTGCTGATCTCAACTTTTGATCAGCTTCCTAAATGTTGGGATGAGGCTGGTCTTATTGAATAGTTATTGCATACGTATTGTATGTGCAGTACATGTGTATTGTGTAGATAATGTATGAATTATTGTATTGGTATTTTGTATGGGTCTTGCACATTTTACGATGGTAAGTATTGAATGTGATCTTATCTTATCACCATGTGTCTTATCAGCTCTGTACCAATAACCGAACGTAGGTTTTGAACGTTATTAATGATCGTTGGTTTAGGTGCTGGTATAATATTTGAATGTCCCTCTATTTCTCTAATTGAAAGTCAATTTTTATTATGAGTAGAGCATTTATTTGGGTTTGTACGTTCACTATAGTGTATACCTGTGGGAACAAGATGTTGATAGGATTATTTCAGTTTGATTGAGGGATTAGTTAGTTATGTTAAGATATTTACGCCTGATATTGTACAAATTTTGAATGGGTATGGGAAAAAAATTGTTTCTCTTGCTGTTTTACTCTACGTTTCGGCGTTTGTATAATATCAGGACGCATATTTTTGTTGTGTGTAGATCATTTGAAAAGATTTGTATGTTTTCTGCAGGGTATAACAGTCTGAATAAGATTTCATACTATTATATCAGTTCATTCATTTTTAAGTTCAAAATATATATGGGTTTCACATTATTGCGTGAATTTATTCCCTTGATATTGTGTGGGTGTATGGTATAGGTATTGCATGGAGTAGGGTGGTTGTATTATATGTTCAGTGTGCTTCTCTTATCTTGTTTATATCTTATTTTGCGTTCAGCTTCCTGAGTGGTGTTTTGCATGTTCGGAGGAGAAAGGCTATTTCATGTGTCTTGCCTTAATTTTTTTTTGTCGGTGTATTCTAAAGAAATCATGAAAAAAATACTCTAACGGATGGTTCTATCTAGGGTTGATAGAAGCTCCGTTTAAGTAAGATACAGAGATATGACTGTTTTTCTCTAAATCCTATTATAATTACCACAGAGTTGCAGAAGATAATAATCTAACTACAGGGCAACGAGGGTGGAGGTTTGAAGACAAAGTTGAAGGAGTTTATGCAGACCTGCCTAACATTATTTAGGATGGTTGGTTAACTGGACCAATAATTATTTAAACTCAGTTTTGTTTATTTTGGATGACATTCGTACCAGCACTAAGTACGACACAATGGTACAACCTATAGTTCCGTTCATGTCTCAGTGTGGGTTATCTCTTTCGAATATTCTGACCATATATGCTCTAGCTAAATCTTCTCTACTTGAAGACAACGACAGTGTCCCTCCGGCACAAAAACAGTTTTTCTCCCACCAGCACACTTATAGTTTACAGCTCCTTCCCACCCATCAAGGTGGGAACCGCCTCGTACAGCTCCTTCTCACCCATCAAGGTTATCCGGTCCGTTGACGGATAAGTATAATTTCGTTTATCCGATTGGCGGTAATTCATTCCTATGTTGGTGTACGCAATGTTTATTTATGATGCGATGTCCGGTGCGTTAGAAGCTTTCGTAGTTACTGGGTCTCTTTCCACAGCGTGAAAGAAACCCATGACAATACCTACCCAGTGAACAAATATCGCGGGCATCTTCGTTTATTATAGTGGACTATAGCATTTTTTGAAACATGTGAACATACGACCTTCTCTGCGTTCAATTTTCCAAGTTCAAGTTCTTTGAATTTTATTTCATGCTCAGGCCAATACAGACAAAATAAACGAAGACCATCGAAATTGTTCTGCAATGAATATAATTGGATGCAGATAACGAATTGAAAAAATGTTTTACTATTCATTATTCCAATCCTCTTGTGCAGGAGACAGAAGAGGGGGATAAAAGCAAGAAAAAGCTCTGGTTCGGACAGTTTTGCGACTGGCACGGTAGTCGAATGATGCATGGTGAGGCTACCGTACCTGATTTTTTTTTTTAATTTTGTGTCAGGCGCAGTGCCCGGTGAGTGGCGCAGTACTTTCATTGTTCTGCTGTATAAGGGCGAATGAGATAAAAATGGGCGCAGCAACTCGAGATTCATCTGTGAGTTAAGTGGTGTCGGTGAGTTGCACAAGAAGGTTTATCAAGAGGGTTTCAGTACGGATAGGGCAGATGGCAAGGAACAGTGTGGCTTCAGAAGTAATAGAAGGCCTGCTGATCAGATTTTTGAAGTGAAACAAGTCTGAGAGAAGTATCTTGTGAAAGGTACAGATGTGTTTTGGGTATTGGTGGAATTAGAAAAGGCCAATGACAAGGTCGACGGGAAAAGCGCTGTGGTGGGTGTTGCATTCGTATGAGGTAGGCGGAAACTTGTTGAAAGCGGTTTAGAATTTCCATGTTGGCAGCAAAACCTGTGCCAGTGTAGGAAGCAGGGTAAGAGCTCATCCATAGTGAAAGTAGGACTGAGGCAATTTTGTGTAATACCTTCCAAGCTCTTCAATTTCTCTACCTGGACCGAGTAGTCAGGGAGTTGAAAGCGGGGTGTTGCCGGTTGGTGGAGTATATTCAACCTAAACGCAATTATTTGATTCAGAAAATGTAGTGGTTAGGATGTATCTAATTCCTTTATGTGTTCGACTTAGCCTCTCTGTAACTTGGACATTGTAATTTTTGATTTCTTTGGGAGTTAAGTTAATTACATTGGGTCAATTTTATTACTTCTGGGTACCTTAGTCAGATAACAGACCAAAGAGACTTACGGCTGGCTTTCGACTGGGGTTGCGGACGGCTTATAGGAATATATGTTAATAGGCCATATATGTTTATATTATTACTATAGAGCATAAGCTATAGTATTTAAATAAATTCATCCGATTCTTCCCCTTGTATGTACATATATACAGAGTTTCATCAGGACACCAAGTAAAGGATCAAATAGTAGGCGCAGATAGGTTAACGTATTTTCAACCCGTTCATCTCTGGACAATGAAACAAGTTTTAGATTATAATTATGTATTTATTACATAGTTACATATGAGCATTTACATCCTTTATATCAATCTATTTTCATCATTTTAGAAGCGGTTGCAGGAGTATACGTTTCACGTATTTTCCAATGCGTACGACTATGGACAGTGAAACATGTTCTTGTTTATAATTTATTTATTTATTTCATGGTTACATTGGAACATTGACATATAAGGAACATTTACATAATAGGAACCTTTAGAGAATAAAACCTGAAGATGTGGATGTACTTTTGTTGTTATTTAGTGTCTTAGGCCTCTACCCGTCAATGTCAAACAGAGACTTTATCTCGATATGCACTCCTCTCGTTTCCCTTCGTAACATCGAGATTGTATCTCTACGGGAGACGTTGTTCACGAGAGTGCAAGTTGTTTTTCCGTACTAGGAGCATACGATTGTAAATGTTACCACTTGGCTCGCTAATAAGCTTGCTCGTATGATTTAATGTTCGTCCAAGGTGTTAGGGTTTATTGAATTGTCATATCCGCAGGAAATGCTGGCTTGGTACTTATCGATTTGGTCGTATTAAAGAAACTTATTATTTTTATTTGTATATGGTATTGTAGTATTAAATCGATTTGGCTGTATATACCGTTTTATTTTGTGTCGAATTCACCGTTATTATTATATTTATGTTTAATTAAACAGATACATATTAGGAACATCCACATATAAGGAACATTTACATTTAAGGAACATTTAGATCAATCTATTTGCATCATTTTAGGTGCGGTTGCAGGGTTTACGTTCACGTATTTTCAATCCGAACGACAATGAACAATGAAACATGTTTAAGTATATATAGAATTATTTAATACATGGTTACATAGGAACATTCATATAAGGATCATTTACATATTAGAAATTTTTGGAGAATATAACCTGAAGACGTGGACATTCACCCGACTACGCAGGCCAAGGACGGCCTCTTCCTGCTAAAGTCTCTTAGTAGTGTAAATGACTATGAAACGCGGTTGTGAAGCAATAAGATAAGGGTAAATAGAGTCAGTTTTGGTGGGTTAGGAGCTGGCCGGAGTCAGCGGCGGAAGGCGGGCGACGCGACTAGAACTGGTTTGGCGCGTGAGTCAGCTAACAGGCGGGGGCGGAAGGGGGGTTGGAAGGGGGGATGGAAGGGGAGCGGCGAGCTGGATGCAAGGCTTGCGGGCTAAATTGGCAAGGTGTTATGTTTTGAACATTTCTCATTTGATTGTATTTTGATATTTATTGTATTTATATATGTTTTTTATTCATAAGATAACTGCATTAGGGGGGGGGTATAATTAATAACTAACTTTTGCTCGTTATTTATAGTTATTCGGTTCTGGTAGAAATATTGTTTTACCAAATTTATGGATGGATGCGGTAGAGGATCCCCTAGGCAAAAAGTTCGATGCGCTCTTGGAAAATTAGGTGAGATTGCTCATACCTGTTCTTTGTCTTATTAGTTATTTCCGTGGAATGTTTGCCATGTTTGAGTGTATGTATCGTTCTATATTTTATGTCTGGATTATAATTAAATATCTTTTCAGTGCATAATATGTTCATATTCTTATCCAATTAGAGGTATAATTGACTCATTCATAGCGGTTGGGTGCTTGATACCAGCTTGATATTGAATTTAGCTACGTTTTGTGTTTTCCATCTATTTATTTCATATGTATATAATATTCACACGAATGGTATGGTTTATTACTTTGGCAGTTAACGGGTCAATGTTTATATTTCTCGGGATGCTTCAGCTTCGTTACAAGAAACTATCTACCCCATAAAGCATTAACAAGTTTTGAACCAGATATATCTGTGTTACCTTGTTCCAAGTGTTTCGTTTTCAAGCGTATGTAGATTGCTCGGGTTGCCTTATCTCGATTTTTTGTACAGCGAGTATCGGTTGAATGCCCTATAGCGAGAGTACCTGTACGATATGGATTTACTGTAGGTTATTCTTCTGTGTTACGTATAATTAGTAATAATCGGTGGATTTATGTTGAATTTGTATTTTTTTTTGCGAATTTTGAATAGTTATCCCTTACAGTTATAGGATGTTTTTAGGATATTTTAGGTTTGCATCCTCCATGCAGCACACTATTTCAGGCATAATTGGTCAGTAATTGCATCATTCTTCTTATTTTATTATATCTTGACCGTTTTAATATGCGTCTTTGAGTTTTGTATGTTCTCTGTACAGTTTATATCTTCGATGCAAGGTATTGGGTATCATATACAGCATCGGATAAATGGGATATATTACGTTTATATCTGCAATGAAGAACGTTATTTAAGGTAAAAAAAGTTACTAACTGTATATTTTTAGTGTTTTACACATCTTTTTACATCCTGGTCAACGTTTGAGGTGGATATTTTATATGTAGAAAATTCCTTTTGTTAGAAACTTGGTCATGTTGTTACTTTTTCTGTATATTCAGTGTAAGACCATACTTCAATGTTTAGGAGGAGTTAGAGTCTTCTAGACAAAAATTCGTTGCGTTTACGTTTATTTCCAATTTACTATGAAGGATACCCTGAAGTATTACAATTTAATAACGGTTAGGGCAGAGTAGAGAATCCAAATTGATCATTTTCATAGTTGTTGTTGATTTTTTTCCACGATAATCGTAGGAATGTATGTTTAAGAGGTGTAAATCCGTAATGTATCTTTGTGGAATTTTGTCATTGAACACTTGTAAGTATAGTTTAACGTTTTTATAAGACGATTTACTGGATGGATGGGTCATGGTGTAGAGGCGGCTTACACTCTTTGGTGCTCATTTGGAGTTCGTCCAAGTTCAACGTGATTTTGTAAGTTCTTGTGGATGTCGGTCTCCACTTCCGTGTGTTTGTTAGAGAGGTTATCTGACAAGCTGCTGATCGTTGTAGTGATTTACTTAGATCGTCAGTGAACAGAAGCCCCGATTTTTATGGCCACACTCTTTGAGACTTATGTCAGGCCCATTCATGACAACCGTACCTGTGTATCGATTCTTGGTTACGTCCATGATGTGACTTTGCTTGACATTGTTCAGAAATGATGGACTAAACAGATGCATGGTTTGTCTGAGGTATTGTACCATGACTAGGTGTTACCTTTATTTTTTTTCAGTGGTAGATTGCTGAGAAAGGACCGAGTAAAGCATTGTAAAGTTTGTTGTTGTGACACAGTGGACTTAGATATTGTCCTATTTTAGATATTATGTCTTAGTAAGATTTGAGAATTATTTCAGATTGAACGGATACCGTAGTATTATAATTTGGTATGCATGAACTCAATGTTTGTTTCAAATGTCAGATTTTTTCGGTATATCTGTTATGATGTTATGTCATTAGTATACGATCTTAGTCATGAACCAGGTCACGTGGGATTTGGAGTAGGATTTATCATCTGGGTGTGGTAGGATACACCGTATATAATAGTTAATCAATGTTGCTCAGGGTAGAGTAGATAATCTTACTTGCTATTTTCTAGTTGTTGTTGTATGTTTTGATTGGTTATCATAGGAATATATCTTCATTCGATATAAATTAACTGATGTTTTGCAAAAAAAAAACATGCAAACGCATTATAATAGCTAGCTGCATGCCGAGATTGGAGTCAATGTTACGTTGAGTGTAAGTGTAGCAGGACGGCTCATCCTCAAATAGACAACAATAAATGTTCGCGTGGCAGAAATAAGTGTACGTGTTTTGGAAGAAGAAATCTCCGGAGATGATATGAGTCGGATCGAACAAATATTGACTAATGTTTGAAATATCAGTTATCTCAGAATGGGTAAAACAAGAAGCAAAAGGGAGGAAGATATTATTCATAAATGGATGGAAGAAAAAGGAAGTCAGCTTTGTACACCGAATGTTGACGGGTTACAGTCGTATGAAACAAAATTCAAGGGAAATAAGCAAACAATTCTCAAAATTGATATGATCCAAGTGGAAAATCATCATCATGACTGGAATAAAGCTGAGGTAGTGGGAAACGGATTTTACCTATAGAACAAAAGAAAATCTGGAACGTATGCAACATTTCTTCAATGATGAAGATCAGAATGAATTTGAATTGGAGTAGTTTAGAATAATTTAAGTTCAAGAAAAAGAAGCACTGCATTTGTGGATACACGGGAACGGAACAGTCTTCGGTATTCGCATCAAAGAAATGCTGGAGTATATGAAGGATTTTGAGTGGAAACTGAAACAACATTGTGATGACGGGTATGGTTGGATGTATAAACCATGCTATTACAAATCAAAAGAATGAGTTAGAAAGTATTGATATGTAATTAATACTAATAATACAGTAATAAACCATGTTAATCCTTAATCATATGTTTATATATTCCGAAAACTCAAAGTTTAAGCAATGAACTGCATACATAGTGTATTTTGGAGGTAACATCGAATTATCGAAATAAGTAGAAGAAAATGTTTCACGGTATGAAACGAAATTCAAATGTTGCTCATGACAAATATAAACATTGCTATAAATAAATCATGCGGGGTGAATGTTACAGATGTGTTACAGATCGGTAGGATAAAAATCAGAGTCCGATCAGTTCTTGCTCAGTGAAGATTGTGATTCTGTTCTGGAAGAATGGGGTATAGGTTGAGTCGTCGTTTGATCGAAAGTAATGGGGTAATGGGGGTTTGGAATCTATGCAAGAAATAAATCAAATTGAATAAACATAAATTCACGAGAAATGTGTGGTGACATCTGAAACGATGACATCGTCATGAACACAAAAATTACAGGAAATTAAAGGCAAATCAACCGTGCAAGTCGTCAAAGGATGTAGTGTCAGGAGATATTGAAGTAAATGTGGTTGACCTAGTATGATACGAAATGTTCGCTTGTATGAAGCTGCATACAAATATGAAAATACTTGTAACATTCAAACCATATAAGATTGAAAATCTGGCCTCTCTGCTAAATAAAATGGGTCGAGAGTGACCACGAAGTAGAAAGAATTAGGTGAAAGTTTCATAAAGAACTGTGTGGAGGGATCACATGCATATATCAATGACTGAAAACCGTACATAAGGTTAGGTTAGGTAAGCTTTTTTGATGGGTGTGAGTAAGTTGTAAAAGTGATATAGATTTGTAACATATTAAAAATCAAGAATCATATAAAAAATACCTCTAACAATCAAACAACGATGAAATAAGCTATGCAAACGGATGAAATTTACTCGATCAAAATTGGAAGTATGTTTCAAAACTGCATTGGATAGATCAAAATGTAGAGTCAAGTGGAGATATTTGTTATACATTACTCCTAAAACAATGCATAACATATGCAAGCATAAAAAGTTGATCGCAAATACATAATTTCTTGGATACAATAGGTTAGGTTAGGTTGAGATGATTAGTTCTTTTGACATAACATGTCGTGAAGCTGATCCACTCAATGAATAAGTATCATACGTAAGCAGGAAATCTTTAGAGATGACACATAATTCTTAGATAAGTTGGTTAGGTTAGGATGATTAGATGTTCTAACCTAACATGACGAATAGCTGCTCCATATTAAATCTCTTGTTACAGAAAAAAAAAAGTTATTTTATTCTAAAGAGGTAAAATGACTCAGATATTAACCGATCCTGTGTATGCATACAAAATGTGTGTGTGTGTGTTTACAGTATGCCGGCATCAACCATGTATACGCAAACATTATACCGGTATATGCCGACATCAACCGTGAATACGCCTACATTAGACCGGCATGTGCGGCATATGCCGGCATCAACCGTGTATACGTCACACATTTTATCGGCATATGCCGACATATGCCTACATCAACCGTGTATACGCCACATTATATCGGCATATGCCGATATATATTCATTGATATTTGATCAATGTTGTCGTACACTGATATATATTTTGCTAATTATGAACCTTAGCCATAATTTATATCCTAGATCTTGTTGACTGCGGATCTCACATAATATATCTGATGTAAATATGTTGGAATGGATCAATTCAATATTCGTTATGATAGACGAAAATGTTGGGACCAAAATATCCAACATTAAAACATTTTATTTTATTTTAAGTAAAACAGTACATAAAACTTGCTAACGCTATAACACCCGTAACAATCACTGATATTTGCGGTAAGCTTACGTAAACGTTTTGTACTCGACAGTCTACTAACGAGCAATAACCTAACATTACTTGAAACTATTCGATATTACTGGACTT
>SDVV010035013.1:0-11109 GCA_016164225.1 Gammarus roeselii
AGACCAGCAGACTGTAGTGCGCAAGCGACACCTTGTGGAGTCTTTAGGCGCTTATAGAGCAGCAGACTGTAGTGCGCAAGCGACACCTTGTGGAGTCTTTAGGCGCTTATAGACCAGCAGACTGTAATGCGCAAGCGACACCTTGTGGAGTCTTTAGGTGCTTATAGACCAGCAGACTGTAGTGCGCAAGCGACACCTTGTGGAGTCTTTAGGCGCTTATAGGCCAGCAGACTGTAGTGCGCAAGCGACACCTTGTGGAGTCTTTAGGCGCTTATAGACCAGCAGACTGCAGTGCGCAAGCGACACCTTGCGGAGTCTTTAGGCGCTTATAGACCAGCTGACTGTAGTGCGCAAGTGACACCTTGTGGAGCCTTTAGGCACTTATAGACCAGCAGACTGTAGTGCACAAGCGACACCTAGTTGAGTCTTAGGCGCTCATAGACCGGCAGACTGCAGTGCGCAAGTGACACCTTGTGGAGTCTATAGGCACTTATTGACCAGCAGACTGTAGTGCTTAAGCGACACTTTTTGGAGTCTTCAGGCAGTTATAGATCAGCAGACTGCAGTACTCATGGATTTATATTTGAACTGCCAAACTCAGCAATTCCGAGTAGCAAATTAACTGGGAAAAAATATTTATTGAAATCGGATATATGTTTACATTTAAAATATAAAACATTTGTTTAGGCAGCATGCTACGTTTCAATCACAGTTGATTAGAAGACAACTTTCAGTGTCCTTGGACTGAAAATAATAATTAGAATTTACCGAATCTGTAATAGATTTTGTAATTATAAGTGGAAATCACTCTGGCTATGCTCTCATCTGCCTATATCCGGCCTCCAAGCTGTGCGGCTGTTTGATTGGCTGCGGTAAACTGGCTACGGTAATTGCCTCAACAAAATTTGGGACAGCTGGTAGCTGTATTTCTTCACGTAGGTACAGTTTACACATTGAATAAACATGTATTTCAATCCCTAATGTTTTTTTAACGATTATATCATTCATAACGTTGGCAATATATACATTTAACCAGTTCTGGAAGTTTCCTGTTTGATTGGTATCATAAGCTATCGTCTGTTCAAGTCTGCCGTTTCCAATTTCATGGAACTGAACTTAGAATGCTTGTGACAAAATAACAGATCTACTAGATAAGGTTCGATTTGAATTTGATTGGTCGTAAAAAGACAAAGCGAGCGCAAAAACTCATGTCGATGTCTTCCTGAAAATAAGAGGGTTACCAGGAGTTGCAAAGAATAAGAGATTCAAAGAGACAATTCTTCCCATCTTTTATGTTCACGTTAAAGTGCATCTCCTCCAGCTCCTTACTGGAGGGAATAACCGTTTGTAACCTCTACAGTCACTAAAGCCTCAATGCTGAATGTGTGCTACGGAGCAGCCTGGTGTTCCATAACCTTATCGGTGTTTCTGTTACCCCACCTTACTGCTATGAGGGTGTACAGACCCGCGACTAGAGGTTCTAGACTTGGCTATCCCTGGACTACTGGGGACCGTTGTATTAGGACAGGGCCTCTCTGCATGGTTGCACTGTGCTGGATCTTGCTTGGTTCGCCGTGTAGTGAAGCGATGTGGCTTAGCCTCACTCACCTAGAGCAGGAGGCCAGCTTCTTCCAGGCTCTCAAAAAAGGCCGGCCTTCCAAGCTTTACCAAAGTAGTTACAAAAGTGATGTGGCCCTGAGTTCGTGATACTTACAGTGCACATGCTGGGCAAGCTCTATTAGCCCACCGTTCCCAGTAAGGCCTCGCCCCACTCCGTCTTTTTCACTCGGTTAGATGCTGCTGTAGTTCTCATCAATCTGTTTTTCCTCATAATTTTGGGGTTGGTGCTCACCAAGGCTGGTAGACTAGTGTAGTGGTCGGAGCAATGGATGCGAACAGTTCAAGGGATCGCACATGGGTAAGCCCTGTTTGCCCGGCGTGCTCTGCACAAGGCCGTTCCCACTCCGTCCGTCCACGTCGTCGTGTTCGACTGTCAATGACTAGTTTGGCTTGGTTCGTCATTTACAGGGTTTGCGTATCAACAAGTTTTAAGATCGGGTCAGTTTTTGGGGGCTCCTTCTTCCTGCCCCTCCGCGAGGCCGCCTTTCTTCCTGCCCCTCCGCGAGGCCGCCCTTCTTCCAGCCCCTCCGCGAACTGGTTCTACTTGCTTTGTTCAACGTTGTATACTTCAGCCGTGGATTTGGATGCTGGTAGAAGACATTAGGAAGATTCCGATCCGGTCTACGCTTGAACGTATCCAATTATCTGTTCGCGATTACTCCTTGCGGAAATCAGTTCCAGACGTCTTTGGTTGGCAGTCAGCTGATGGCCTCTCGAGCCTTACGGAAAGTAGGTGACCCTGACATGTGTTTATGGGTGGCTGGGAGATCCGTCGCTGAGTCAAACCCAGTTCCGGTGGCCCTGACATTGGTTTAGGGGGGGAAGTGTCGCTGTTGCGGACTTTAAGCAATACATCACGGATGAAATAGATCGGATACTAATGGCAATAGTAACTATAATAATAACCTTACTCATCAACGGACTAGACAGTCATAGTAATACTTAAAATAAAAATATTAACAATAAAATCTGCAAAAACATCAACAGTAATTGAATATTTACATAAAAATATTAAAAATAATATTCTCTGCTACACTAGAGGAAACTGTGTCGTGCCCAGTCGGCAGTCTCACGTATCCAAGTATTTGTCGAGTGCGTTTTTAGGAACATTCACGGATTCAGAGAAAATTACCGTGGCTGGTAGGACGTTCTAAATCCGTGAGAATGCCATCGGGAAAAAATATTACGCGAGGGTCGTAACGAAACTTTTTTTCATAAATTTCGCCCTATTGTTTTAGGTTCGAATGTTGTGGTCCCTGTCGAAGTGGTCAATACGACACACTTCGTTGAATCCTTTCAAGTACCAAAATGTTTCAATGAGCTGGCCCCACAAGAGGGTTGGCTCATTGAGCCAACCCTCTTGTGTGGACGTCAAAAATGGACTGCATGATCTAGGGGCGGACGAGTTACTAGTAGAGCGTAATGGTATTAGTTGTTTTGTCGATATATAAGTATTTTTAGCTTTAGTCGTAGTAGTGGTGGTAGTAGTAGGAATGCGAATGCAGCTTTTGTATTATTGGACGGTGATGTTCATCAATCATGAGCTTCTAATTTATACGAAGGTAATCTTTTCATGGATTGTTTATTGATGACTTCATCGTCCAATATCTGTGTTCTTTGCATCCTTGATGCACTGATATGCCGGCGCTGCAGTGGTACACCCTTTCTGCGAAGCGATACACAGAGGCTGCAGTACTACACCGACTCTGCGTATTGGAGCTGCCGTGGCTTCTACTTTGATGATATTTATCAACAAAGCCTGTGTTAGCAGCAGCAACAACTCACTTGGCAACGACACACCAGAGAGGCTATCATCATAAGCCGGTCGATACAGGGGTTGGGGAAGGCAGCACCACAACGCCGCTGCTGGATAGGGAGACTACCGTGGTTGGGATCGGAGGGTGAAAGGACATCGGTATAATCTGTAGGTGCCTCTTGAGTTCGATAACATTATGGAGGGATCAGCGAACAGTTGAGTGATCATTCAAGAAATGTCAAATACACAACTGGAGCCGTAGTTGGGCTTACATCGCTGTACTGTTATAAAGACTGCCGTTAACACATGGTTAGCGGAACAGACTGAACACACAACAACGACCACGTATGAGGTGTTTGATTACAAAGTCATTTAATTGCATATGCCTACTGATTCAGAAATAAATAACACATTTTTCAAGAAGATAAATAGCAGTGTTTTCTCTGCTGAGGATGTGATAAAAAAATTGAACTTCGTACACTGGAAAACTTCTCTTTAACGAGGCAAAAAAAAGCTCGACACAATCAAACTAGTTGGCTAAACAATGGTCTGAAACTGAGCCGACATACATCAAACAAGAAGGCGATCAGCACACAGGAACTATGTCGTCACTGTGACGCAACTAATGTCGCAACGACAAAAGGATTATCACTCATGGAAAACAAGTGTCACATTAAATATCCGGTTTCTCTGTGATTGCACGAGCTAAATACTGTAACCACCTCACTTCCACACATGACGACACATCTGCACCTGGGCGATTGTTGTGGGCATGATAAAATGAGTTCATGTACACCAAACAGTCTCAGTTGTAGCACACCTTTCACGTGGTGTGACATCATCAGCATCCTTCACCACCTTATAGATTCTTTCAGGTGATCGTCGGACCTCAAGGAGGGGTTATTTGTGCTTGTCGTCGGTCTTGCAGCTCTGAACCGCCCACCAGGGGATGATTACCGATTAGAACTTAGAACAACAACACAAACTACTACGATTATAAACCAGCAATCATAGGGTGAAACTATTGGTCGAGGTCCCAAGCCAGTCACGTCCCTATTTCCGAGTTGACTCTAGACCTTTGTCTGTATTTCGTGCTTGGGAGGGTCTTCAGGCAAAAATCACCAACAGCCGAGACCCCGCATCTCAACGTACACGATACAGTCCAGCAGAGCAGGTTATTAACTCATCAAACCTGCCATGATTTAGGAGGTGTTGGCCGGGCTGAAGGTAACGGCAGGCATTCTGATCTGCTGTTGGGCACGTTGGCCATTCTGCTGACGACGAATGGTGGTGGGCAGACTGCTTGGCTGTCGGGCAGGTTGTTTTGAGGCCAGCTACTTTAGGGTGACGGGCAAAAAGAACGTCATATTGGCTCAGCTGGTCTTCAAATTTAGGCACTTCGCCACGAATTTCCCCCAAATGCAGCGACTATAGAAGGAGATGGGGCGAGCGCTTTACCGAGGGAGCGGCTCGAATGAGTGTGTCTAACAAGTACTAAAGTCACAACGAAGGGCAAAACGTACTTCGTTTGCACCAACACTGAAAAGGGCTGGAAGACGCCACCTTCCAAAAAATGAGTTGAACACTTCGTGAAAGTCGTCGGTTTTCGTAATTTGGTGCGGCCGTCATGACTCCTCGTCGATCTGTTTCTTCTTGGCCGTAAACGATTAAACGTTTCATGAAGTTTACAGCACGCACACTTTATCGATTAGCTAACTTCATCAATTTTTCCTGTACATATTGATGAGCACATCAACCATCAAACAACTGCATCTCAAATCCGATATTCTAACTGAAAAATCCGTGTCGCTCATTTTTTCTTTGTTTTTCGCTTCATCGCTGCATTTTGTGACCTAATATTGTGCAGTATGTGTATACAACTGTGACCTAATATTGTGCAGTTTGTGTATACAGCTGTGACCTAATATTATGTTGTATGTGTATACAACTGTGACCTAATATTATGCAGTATGTGTATACAACTGTGACCTAATATTATGCAGTTTGTGTATACAAATGTGACCTAATATTGTGCAGTATGTGACCTAATATTGTGCTTCACCCTTCAAACTGATCTCTTCATTCTAAAATGGTCTACCGTCGTTTGGTCACCCCTGGGCTCTCCACTCAGACTGATCCCTCTACATGCCGTCCTCCGAACCAATATGGCCAAGCAGGCCAGGACTTCATTGGACTTATGCTAACCAATCTTGACGTGCTGTCGAGCTCTGGCTGGGATAGTGAGTGGTTCTTTAGATGATAATATCGTGAAGATAGTGATTGGTTCTTTAGAAAATAGGTTCGGGGAGGTGGTGTGTGGTTCTTTGAAAGAAAAGATTGTGTGGATTCGGGAATGGGGATGGTGAGTGTTTATGCGATTGAAGATAGTGAGTGAAGATGGTTAGTGGTTATGGTAACTGGAGATGGTGAGTGGAAATGGTGATGGGATGATGAGTGAGGATGGTGAGTAGGGATTGTGAGTGGGAATGGTGTGAGGAGATGGTGAGTGAGGATGATACGGGAGATGGTGAGTTATTAATGCAATTGGAGATGGTGAGTGCAGATGGTGAGTGGAGATGGTGAGTGGAGATGGTGAGTGGAGATGGTGAGTGGAGATGGTGAGTGGAGATGGTGAGTGGAGATGGTGAGTGGAGATGGTGAGTGGAGATGGTGAGTGGAGACGGTGAGTGGAGATGATGGTGAGTGGAGATGATGAGTGTAGATGGTTCGTGGAGATGGTGAGTGGAGATGGTGAGTGGAAATGGTGAGTGGAGATGGTGAGTGGAAATGGTGTGTGGAGATGGTGAGTGGAGATGGGGAGTGAAGATGATGGTGAGTGAAGATGATGGTGAGTGGAGATGGTGAGTAGAGATGGTGAATGGAGACGGTGAGTGGAGATGGTGAGTGAAAATGGCTCGTGGAGATAGTTAGTAGAGATTGTTAGTAGAGATGGTGAGTGGGGATTATGAGCGATATTTCAAATTAACTAACCCTAATTCGAGCTAAATTGGTCCCTTAGATAATGCTGATAATGCGGATGGTGATTGGTTCTTCAGCAAATTGGTTTGCGTAGAGGGTGAGCGATCCTTCAAATTGTTGGTTCGTGAGGATTGAGAGTGGTCGTTTAGGAGATGCAACATGAGGATGGTGGGGGTGCTTTATTAGCTTGGTTCGTGGGGATTGTGGGTGGTTCTTTATTAACTTGGTTCGTGGGGATAGTGGGTTGTTCTTTATTAGCTTGGTTCGTGGGGATGGTGGGTGGCTCTTTATTAGCTTGGTTCGTGGGGATGGTGGGTGGCTCTTTAGTAGCTTGGTTCGTGGGGATGGTGGGTGGTTCTTTATTAGATTGGTTAGTGGGAATGGTGAGTGGCCCATTCGAAATAGAGACGTAGCCAGAAGGAGGTGGGGGTTCCAAGGAGAGCCTCTTCTTCCTCCTTTAGGTCCAGAATTTGATGAACGGCATATTGGAAATCTAAATAGTCAGGCTACATAACATCTATTTAATTATCAATTAAATAATCGTTCCCGCCCCCTTTCCTTTAGGGTAAAATCTAGCTACATGCCTGATTAGAAACAGGCTCGTTGGAATAAATAAGAGGTGGTTTTTTGGGACATTATTATCTTGCAGATGGTGAGTGGTACTCCAGGAAATGGTTTCGTATGATTAGTGAGTGTTCATTTTGAAAATTGTTCTATGATGGGGACTTATAGTAGATGGTCTCTAGAAAGATGGTCTTTTGGTTGATAGTGTTCTCGAAAATGTTCCTTTGGACGATGGTCATTCGGAAGATGGTCTTACGGAAGATGGTGTTCCGAAGATTGTCCTTTGGAAGATGGTCTTCTGGAAAATCATCGTTTAGAAAATAGGATCCTGTAAATAAATAAATAGTCGTGCGTTGGAAAACAATCATCCCTGGGGCTGTGGAATGCTCTTATGAATAATGATGCTCTTGGGATAGTGAGCGGGTGATGTGTATCTCTTGGATGCCGGTGGTCGAGCGATTAGGCTTAGAAAGGATTGTGAGGATTGAGTTGTCATCTGTCAGATAGGGTGCTGGGGAGTGGTGGTATGCTAGATACGCGTGTCTTGAAGATTATGATGGTTCTACAATAATATCTTGTCCTGGGGAAAAGGAGTGCCCACGGACATTGTCCTGGGATAAGGAGTGCTTTCAAGCATTGTCCTAGGATGAGGAGTGCTTTCAAGCATTGTCCTGGGATAAGGAGTGCTTTCAAGCATTGTCCTGGGATAAGGAGTGCTTTCAAGCATTGTCCTGGGATAAGGAGTGCTTCCAAGCATTGTCCTGGAATAAAGAGTGCTTTCAAGCATTATCCTGGGATAAGGAGTGCTTTCAAGCATTGTCCTGGGATAAGGAGTGCTTTCAAGCATTGTCCTAGGATGAGGAGTGCTTTCAAGCATTATCCTGGGATAAGGAGTGCTTTCAAGCATTGTCCTGGGATAAGGAGTGCTTTCAAGCATTGTCCTGGGATAAGGAGTGCTTTCAAACATTGTCCTGGGATAAGGAGTGCTTTCAAGCATTGTCCTGGGATAAGGAGTGCTTTCAAGCATTGTCCTAGGATGAGGAGTGCTTCCAAGCATTGTCCTAGGATGAGGAGTGCTTTCAAGCATTGTCCTGGGATAAGGAGTGCTTGCAAGCATTGTCCTGACATCATTTCGAAATACTTTCTATAAGCTGCCACGAAACAGTGGCCTTATGACAACTGTCATGCAAACGTGTACATTCACTTCCCTTAATCCGCATGCGTAAAATAGGGAAACCGATTTTGTAGGTAAATGAAAGTTGATCAGGCTGAGTAGACTAATTGTTAGTGTATGTATTATTTGTATATATGAATTCGTTAGCATTCCTTTTCCGATAACCCATCGCATTAACGAAAAAGTCGTCGTAACGTAAACTGTCTCTACGATATGTTCTCTATGTGGGGTACAAACAATACCACGAACAATAAAGCTCCCTCATATCGACATGTGTTCTTAATAAGCTCAGTTCTATTGGGAAACTGTTCTTTGCAAGAGATATGTTAGTTGAGCTATGAATATTCCTTTATCATCAGTATTTATTTATTGTGACTGTCTACATTCCGTCTCTCGAGTCCCAGCAATATTAGGTCACAGTTGTGCACACATACTGCATAATATTAGGTCACAGTTGTATACACATACTGCACAATATTAGGTCACAGTTGTATACACATACAACATAATATTAGGTCACAGCTGTATACACAAACTGCACAATATTAGGTCACAGTTGTATACACATACTGCACAATATTAGGTCACAGTTGTATACACACACTGCGCAATATTAGGTCACAGTTGTATACACATATTGCACAATATTAGGTCTCAGTTTTATACACATACTGCACAATATTAGGTCAAAGTTGTATACACATACTGCATAATATTAGGTCACAGTTGTATACACATACTGCACAATATTAGGTTACAGTTTTATATACATACTGCAAAATGAGACCCAAAACGCTTATAGAAACATCATTGAAAGGTCACCACTGGAAGTTCCATTTACTCTGATAGAGCTGCACATCCATCTAACTTGACCAACAGAATTTGACCCACAGAGTAGATGATTTGTTTTATGTAGCTATGTGATGAACGGTGCCCTTTCCAGACAGACACTTTCCAACTTCAAAATTGATTACCACAAAAAGCCCGGCACCAGCCTGCACAAATGATTAAGAAATTTAAAGTTTTTGGGAAAAAAATACGTTAAAATATTCCGATACAATGCAACAATATTCTCTTGTAAGGTCAAGGTGACTTTAGGCAAGCAGTTTGGCCTCATGCTGCAGTAGGGGAAATGTAAGAGGGAAGGAGGGGGAGGGAGACCGGGGAAATAAATGTAGGAGGGGCGGGGAAGTACGGAGTTCGGCTCATGATTCGATATTGGTTTGAATTTAATCAGAACTGAAGACTGTCACGGGACTTCCTCGAATAAAATATTGGCGGATGTTGCACGGTCCCTGATTCTTTTATGATATATGTACCTTCTCTTCGATCAACCCATGTCCATCATGGAGTCAGGTAAAATAGAGGTATACCAGAGGCATGACGATTGCTTGCTGTCGATTGATTGCTGTCGATTGATTAAATATCCCACTTTTCATGATACTTTTTCCTAGTCCTCCAAAGCAACTCTGCCTACGATCTTTTCTTCATAGTTTCCCATTCAGTTCAAAGCAAGGTCGATTTCAATAATGTACGATAATGTTCCTCATCAACCGGCCACAATCGCCATACAAGCCGGATAGATTAAACATGCTTAAACGAGAAGTAATAAATGTGAACGCATTCTGGCATAATCATCTTCGTGCACGTTGCTTTCATTTTATATTGTCAGGTTGAAATTCGAGAGGACTTTGAATAATTTAATAACTTGATTGCCGTCTGATATGGCTTCACTTGGAGTCCTTGAAAGGTTTGAGACTGCAAACTCTTCACATGAAGTCCTTGTATGGTTTGAGACTGCAAGTTCTTCACATGAAGTCCTTGAATGGTTTGGGACTTTAAACTCTTCACATGAAGCTCATGCATGGATTTGGACAGCAAACTCTTCACATGAAGCTCAAGCATGGATTTGGACAGCAAACTCTTCACATGAAGCTCATGCATGGATTTGGACAGCAAACTCTTCACATGAAGCCCATGCATGGCTTGTGACTGAAAACTCTCCTCATGAAGTCCTTGTCAAATTTAGAATTGCAAAGGCTTCACATTACGTCTCTGACAGAACAAAGGCTACACATCACGTTATTGCCAGATTCAGGATTACAAAGACTTCGCATATTCCGTCTCTGGAAGAACAAATGTTACACATTTTTTTATTGCGGGAATAAGGACTACGAAGGGTTCAGAGCAAGCTATGAACAGATTTAAGTCGGCAAAGGCATCGTGTTGTATATCTATTTGATCCCTCTCTGCACCGGCTCCATACTCTGGCATGCTTAGTAACTGAGAGAGTTTGATCCCTCTCTGCACCGGCTCCATACTCTGGAATGCTTAGTAACTGAGAGAGTTTGATCCCTCTCTGCACCGGCTCCATACTCTGACATGCTTAGTAACTGACCGAGTTTGATCCCTCTCTGCACCGGCCTCATACTCTGACATGCTTAGTAACTGACCGAGTTTGATCCCTCTCTGCACCGGCTCCATACTCTGACATGCTTAATAACTCAGAGAGTTTGATCCCTCTCTGCACCGGCTCCATACTCTGACATGCTTAATAACTCAGAGAGTTTGATCCCTCACTGCACCGGCTCCATACACTGACATGCTGAGTAACTGAGAGAGTTTGATCCTTCTCTGCACCGGCTACATATTCTGACATGCATAGTAACTGAGAGAGTTTGATCCCTCTCTGCACCGGCTACATACTCTGACATGCATAGTAACTGAGAGAGTTTGATCCCTCTCTGCACCGGCTACATACTCTGACATGTATAGTAACTGAGAGAGTTTGATCCCTCTCTGCACCGGCTACATACTCTGACATGCATAGTAACTGAGAGAGTTTGATCCCTCTCTGCACCGGCTACATACTCTGACATGCATAGTAACTGCGAGAGTTTGATCCCTCTCTGCACCGGCTACATACTCTGACATGCATAGTAACTGAGAGAGTTTGATCCCTCTCTGCACCGGCTACATACTCTGACATGCATAGTAACTGAGAGAGTTTGATCCC
>SDVV010035014.1:0-11109 GCA_016164225.1 Gammarus roeselii
AGTTTATAGTTAGGTGTGGTGTAAGGCCATCAAACATGTGTTATGGAGTTAGTTTAGCACTTAGTTTATAGTTAGGTGTGGTGTAAGGCCATCAAACATGTGTTATGGAGTTAGTTTAGCACTTAGTTTATAGTTAGGTGTGGTGTAAGGCCATCAAACATGTGTTATGGAGTTAGTTTAGCACTTAGTTTATAGTTAGGTGTGGTGTAAGGCCATCAAACATGTGTTATGGAGTTAGTTTAGCACTTAGTTTATAGTTAGGTGTGGTGTAAGGCCATCAAACATGTGTTATGGAGTTAGTTTAGCACTTAGTTTATAGTATAACTCAAGACGAGAAACACCATCCTAATTACACTAGGAATTGTCTTTTAAAACATTATCTAAAGCATTCTATCACGGTAAAAACATATAGTGAGGTTAATTATCCTACTAGTAATAAATTTCAATTGCTACGCTCATATTTCCTCTGAACCGCTCACCTCGACTACCTGACAGTTATAAGTAACTTCACTTTTTACGCCCCCTCCCCTTGTATACCTCCTCTCCTTGCCACCCCAGTGTCCACTACACGGACCGTAAATAAAATGTTGCGCACAGGTGGCTCGGCTTATTTGCTTCACCCGGCCCTGGAGCTTCTCAGACCCACTACGATATTGGAAGGGCATGAATAGGAAGTAGTCTAAGTGCAGAGATATTGTTCACATAATATATTTCTTCTCCTTTTGCTGCTTTTTTTCCTGAGTCGTACCTTGTGCTCAATGAGTTACACCAGCAGAGTCTGCACTTGAAGAGAAGCTATGTCTGTTGAATATTCTAGATGTACTGGCCTTGTTTCTCCGTCCTGAGTCGCACCTTGTGCTCATTGGGTCACACCAGCGGGGTCTTAACTTCAAGAGAAACCATGACATGTCTATTGAACATGCTAGGTATGACAGCCTTGTTTCTCCGTCCTGAGTCGCACCTTGTGCTCATTGGGTCACACCAGCAGGGTCTGAACTTTAAGAGAAACCATGACATGTCTGTTGAACATGCTAGACATGACAGCCTTGTTTCTCCGTCCTGAGTCGAACCTTGTGCTCATTGGGTCACACCAGCAGGGTCTGAACTTCATGAGAAACCATGACATGTCTGTTGAACATGCTAGACATGACAGCCTTGTTTCTCCGGTCTGAGTCGAACCTTGTGCTCATTGGGTCACACCAGCAGGGTCTGAACTTTAAGAGAAACCATGACATGTCTGTTGAACATGCTAGACATGACAGACTTGTTTCTCCGTCCTGAGTCGAACCTTGTGCTCATTGGGTCACACCAGCAGGGTCTGAACTTTAAGAGAAACCATGACATGTCTGTTGAACACGCTAGGTATGACAGCCTTGTTTCTCCGTCCTGAGTCGAACCTTGTGCTCATTGGGTCACACCAGCAGGGTCTGAACTTTAAGAGAAACCAAGACATGTCTGTTGAACATGCTAGGTATAACAGCCTTGTTTCTCCGTCCTGAGTCGAACCTTGTGCTCATTGGGTCACACCTGCAGGGTCTGAACTTCAAGAGAAACCATGACATGTCTGTTGAGCATGCTAGGTATGACAGCCTTGTTTCTGCATCCTGAGTCGAACCTTGTGCTCATTGGGTCACACCAGCAGGGTCTGAACTTTAAGAGAAACCATGACATGTCTGTTGAACATGCTAGACATGACAGCCTTGTTTCTCCTTCCTGAGTCGAACCTTGTGCTCATTGGGTCACACCAGCAGGGTCTGAACTTCAAAAGAAACCAAGACATGTCGGTTGAATATTCTACATGTACTAGCCTTGTTTGTCCGAATTCCATACTTTTATCGAGCATCAACTTCCTAACTACCAATAGATTCACTAACCATGTAGTGTTCTAAAAGAGCAAATTCGTTTGCTTCTGATTCGAGGGAAGATCAGCAGCAGTGTGTTGAGAAAGTGTTCACTGATTGGTCACTCTAAGACGTCAATCTGAGTCGGTCTGTTTGTAGGCAGGTTACCTTCTTTAAAGTGTTCAGCACCATCAACGCTTATCTCCAGATGGCCAATCCTGATCGATGTCACGCCTGTTGCTGTACTCTATACCTATAATGTCTCACTGAGTGTTGAGTGTATCGTTCTATAGCATCCCTGTACAAAGTGTATCATAACTGTGTTTGTGATGTTACCTGTAAATAGTCTCGTCTTTCGTGTAGCTACTCTATTCCTGTACTGTACCCACTTGATGTGCCCCTGTGTCATGTACTGTGCTTTGCAAGTAAAGTTGGAGTTCTCTTCCTCAACACCAGTTAATTTGACTGAAAATACCAAAATATAAGTTTTGGTGATAATATTTTCTTTTGAACAGCTTGTATAAGTTTAACAGCAATAAAATCATCCTCTCTCCTAACCGGACATCTTGAAGTTTTGTTGCAAAGTTCAGTTGTTTGCTTGAAAGAGATCTCCACCTCACATAGTTTCGTCTTAGCGAAGTCCCTGTCTTCTACTATAGCTCGTCCTTTTGCCACGTTGTAGCCTTCGTGCGGACGGCCCTATACTCAACTCTCCAAGGTGAGTCTTGTGTCCAGTTGTCGCCTTCTAACTCACCTCACTCGAGTGTGCCAGTTTGACAATTACTCAACTCTTATGAGATGCATATTTACCCCTGCAACTTCATTCGGCTTTACAATAGTCAATTTGCTAACTTTTGATTTCCTCTCATTCCCTATGTTATGCCGTTTTATCTTCTGGGTTAAACTGCTCTCGCGGTAACATCTTTCTTCGCTATTACTAATTTATCTTTGCGTAGAAGTAGTTATACTCCTTTCCAATATTTTGAACCCTTTGGTTACCTTACTTATGAGATTGGGGATCTGTTTTTTTTTTGTATTTGTTACTTGATTCAAAATATCAGCTCCCAATGAATGGCGTGCGTGAGTCGGAAGTGTTGTACTGATTTCTTGACCGCGTGAGTTGGAATATAAAACCTGAACGCAAAAGTAACATGTCACCTGAAAATCATGAACACCCACTCTGGCCAGTATCTAGTGTTTCCAGTCCAAGAAATCTCCTGTTTGGGTGTCTGCTGCTTCTGGCAGTCTCCCTTGAACGGGTCAGGTTTTCCATTTATGAGCGCCCCCATCCCGCCAGATTAGCTGAGTTCTTTGTGTTCTTAGTCCCAATCATCTAACATCATTTCTCTGAGCCCTTCCTCGTCGAGGTAATCCTTTTCTGAGCCCTTGCAGTGATCTAAATATTTGTTTGTGCTTGAAATCTTGGTTGTTTCTCTTCTAAAAATGCATCATCACCTCCAACTGGAATTGTTTGGTCTGAACGCAACCTGGGTCCAAAATTGATATATGTGTATCCAATCTTTTTTATTTACATTTTTATGATGCAAAACTATGATTTTCAGCAAGATTTTGAAAGAATGAATGTTATGTAGAGAAAATTTTGTGTTTAATTGGAATTCAGTAAATATGAGCTTCAACTTTTCAGCCTGTTAAGCATGCTTTCTCTCTCTCTCTTTGGACATGCATGACATCGCTGACCTCACAAACAACTTTCACACCCGTCTTCAGCAGCACATCTCCATCTTCCTCATTTCAACTCACCTTCACCTTCCTCTCGATAGCAGCTCATCTCTATCATCCTCACTTCAGCTCATATCATCATCACTTCGTCTGACCTCTGTCTTCTTCATCGCGTCAGTTCGTCTCCATTTACCTCACTTCAGCTCATCGCCATCTTCCTCCCTTCAGCTCTCCTCCATCTTCCTTCACCTCAGCTCACTTTCATTGTCCTCACTTAAGCTCAACTCCATCTTCGTTTTTTCAGCACAACTCCATATTTCTCACTTCAGCTCACTCTAGTCTTACTACAGTGCAATCTTACTCACTTGGCTCATTCTCCAGTAGGTATGCTGCCTGCTCTTTCAGTTCAGGTGGTCACTCTTCAGTTCTCCTTGCTAAATAAAAACTAATTTTTCCTTTTCCAATAAAAGGCAATCCTTTTTTAAGCATTCCCGGTCTGTCTGTGCTTCTGTCAACCTGGCTGCTGTTCTTAGGGCTATTCTGGCCTCAGTTGTATAACTGGCATTCCTGCTGCGGTACCTGCAGTTGTGTAAACTACTGTACTGTAGTCGTCAGAAATAGGGTATTTTCGCGTTTCGTTTCCGATATCCCTGGATGGAGATAGTATGTTTCTTAGTATGCATATAAATAGGACTGTTTCTCCCAGGTCTAGAGGAAACGACTATAGGTTTATACATACTTAAAAACGTACAATCTCCATGCACGGATATCAAAGACAAAACACAATATGACCTTATTTCTGACGTTTATAGTACCGGATACTATACCGGCTCATTGCCGTGCTTGCTGCTTTCATTGCTGCTCATGAGACTGATATTCTTGCTGTTTTTTTCTGGCAGCTATGCTTTCTACACATCATTTGCCAACATCAGATAAGTCATTTATGCAAAGGAAGCACGTCACCGCTGGTCTGGTTAATTACAAGCACGGCACTCAAAAGATATCATATGCTCCTAGTCCAAAAAATCTCTTTGCATTTTGTGATGTACTTTACTCGAGATTGCTTTTGTGAAATGAATAAATGTTGGAAGTATATTAAGGGTCTTGTGCATGAACGATGTGTATGTCCGCCAGCCCTAGCGGAGGAGAGAATGTACAAAGGTTGACAGGGCGCCGGGGTTTTCTCAGCAGGATGACGAGGTCGTACATCGTGCAAAACGGTTTGAGACCCTGCTTCATATGAAAGTGTATATCCGTCCGTCTGTTACAACACTGACAAAAATCATGACCTCTCCTACAGTTATGGACCTTTCGTACCGTGCATCACATAACTTGAAAGCATCTGTAGAGTACCAGTGTAATACAAAAAATCGTAAATCCTCATAGAGTTTTGAGGCTATTTTAGCAAGCTTTACAGCATTGGAAATGAGCTGCGGAGAAAACCAAACCCATGACGAGTGTTTGGTTTCGAAATTTGTATCTTGAAAGTTTTAAGAATGTTACAAAAATGTACAGTATTGAAGTTATCTTGTCAAGTAATACAGTATTGAAGTTATCTTGTCAAGTAATACAGTATTGAAGTTATCTTGTCAAGTAATACAGTATTGAAGTTATCTTGTCAAGTAATACAGTATTGAAGCTATCTTGTCAAGTAATACAGTATTTAAGTTATCTTGTCAAGTAATACAGTATTGAAGTTATCTTGTCAAGTAATACAGTATTGAAGTTATCTTGTCAAGTAATACAGTATTGAAGTTATCTTGTCAAGTAATACAGTATTGAAGTTATCTTGTCAAGTAATAGTTCATGTGAAAATTTGTATCAAGCGTTACGTTATAATTTTTGGTTCAAATTAAGGAATATATACATTGGAAATAAATGTTCATCGTTCAATTGTTTTGTTTCTCCGACAGTTTTGAATCTAACATGGCAGGCAACACTTATTTCCAAAGTTATGGCAGAGTATAACACTTTCATGATTTTTTTTCTAAATTTGAATATTAAGAGTTTTATGATGTGATCGTTTCCGATGAAGAAAAGTCCTACTTTTGTAGGAGTAGGATTAGCTACATCAACAAAATAAAGATTTATTTCAGAAATTTGAATTTGTGATCTGATTACCATCTATTCTCCTAGAAAGTTTGTTCTACTAATGGTATTTTCTATATACTTTTCAAGGGATCAATAACCAGCAGAAAATCGTTGGACGAATTTCATTGAGTACTGCGATGCAATGTTTGTTCCTAATAGAAATCTTTCTGTTGCGACGTTCTAACAAAATTCACGCTCTAAGGCATGTGTGAACAATCCTCCGCCTGGCTTTAAATTCGTTTTTATAATTCAAAGTGAACTTTAATTATCGGAAATAAATCGTGTCAAAAAATCAAGTTACTTTCACTGGTCACAGGCGATGCTGGGAGGAGACACGAAACAGGCGATGCTGGGGAAGACGCTATACAGGCGATGCTGGGGAGGAAACACGATACAGACGATGCTAGGAGGAGACACAATACAGGCGATGCTGGGAGGAGACACGATACAGGCGATTCTGGGAGGAGATACGATACAGGCGATGCTGGGAGGAGACACGTTACAGGCGATGCTGGGAGGAGACGCGATACAGGCGATGCTGGGAGGAGACGCGATACAGGCGATGCTAGGAGGAGACACGATACAGGCGATGCTGGGAGGAGACACAATACAGGCGCTGCTAGGAGAGGAGGAGACACTATACAGGCGATGCTGGGAGGAGACACGATACAGGCGATGCTGGGAGGAGACATGATACAGGCGATGCTGGGAGGAGACACGATACAGGCGATGCTGGGAGGAGACACGATACAGGCGATGCTGGGAGGAGACATGATACAGACGATGCTGGGAGGAGACACGATAGTTCCGCTGTGACGAAAGATGTTTTTTATCTACAGATAAAGTTACCAATTTAATCCACTCTCGGCACAAGAAATACATTCTGGCTTTTGCAGCAATTGGAGACTAGTCTTACCCTGGGGCGTTTGACACTTGATACCTTTTTTCTCCGTACAAATTTCGCTTCGATCTTTAGAATCCTGAGTGAGATTTGAAAAGCGAAGCGCGGAGTCTCCTTGAATGTATACCGGTCACTAATTACGAGTAGCTCAGCGTCGGCGGGTTCATCGACAACGATCGGAATCCGTGACCAGTTTGCGCCTGCACCGTTGGCAGCATCTGTGCTGGATGCGACGTTTCTGCTTCGGCAACTTGTTGCGAAATACTTGTTCTTAGCTTCTCGCGATCCTTCCCTTTCTTTTGATTTAGCTCAGTGGCCGTGTAACCTTTCTCTTGCTTTACCTCTCTGGCCGAGTGGCCTTTCTCTTGCCTTACCTCTCTGGCCGACTCTGACCTTTTCCTTGCTTTATCTCTCTGGCCGAGTGGCCTTTCTCTTGCCTTACCTCTCTGGCCGACTCTGACCTTTTCCTTGCTTTATCTCTCTGGCCGAGTGGCCTTTCTCTTGCCTTATCTCTCTGGCCGACTGACCTTTCTCTTGCTTTAGCTCTCTGGCCGAGTGGATATCGCGTCGGCCTCTCCTTCTCGCAATAGTGCAAGCTGATGGTTGAAGGTTCGAGGCTACCCGACACCGAGTGAGTAATTCTGGCCGGTCCCTTGAACGGGCAAAGACCAACCCATAAACCCCGTGGGACACAAATTACAGCCGGGCGGCGCTAGCTTGGGAGCGAGAGTCCCAGTCCGTTGTGGGCCTAAGGGATGTGCTACGCACGTCCTTGACTCGATGCCACGAGAGCTAGGCTTTTTTTTTACCAAATTTCACCTGCCAAAAGCCATCCAAAACGTATTTTGCTTTCGCCCATACGACCCTCTCTCTGACCACAAAGCCACACCTTTTCCTCCGCCCATACGACCCTTTCTCAGTCCCCAAAGCCTCACATTTTCCTCCGCCCGTACGACCCTCTCTCTGCCTCCAAGGCAACACCTTTTCCTCCGCCCATACGACCCTCTCTCGTCCCCAAAATTCCAAACGTCTTTTTCCTTCGCCCATAGGACGTTTTTATTTACCACTCATAGCACTGCGTACGTTCCTCAAGCTACAGTTTGTATGCCACTTGAACTGTACCACGTTGCCATCCTAACCTTCCCAGTCCGTGATTCAGAGTAAACACTGTAGCCGTCATACTCCCCCACTGTATCCTTCCTACTCCCACCCCACCCATTTCATCAATCCCCATCAAATATTTTGCCTTTAAGTTGGTCCGTCGGCGCCGGCCAATGTATGGAAATTGGACGCTGTTCCAAACCCTGGCAGTTTATCCGCTCGCCCTTATGCATGCAGCAAAAATTGCTGCTGCCGGCGCTGCCCACGGTGACGGAGAACGAGGGAAGAAGACGAGCGTAGTGAGCCCTTCCTCTTCGAGGTCGAGCCTCACGATAGAAGGGGGATTTTTTGAAAACCCCGCTTCAACAATGACTTTCAGAATGGGTTTGTTTTTCGAAGCGACGTCCTTTTTCCTCCTTGATCGGATAGAATCGGTTAAGGTTTCTGGCAAAAACAAATTGATATCCTAAACAAAACAATTCTGTTTCTTTGGGCGTAACCACCTTAATCTGATGCAAATGATTAAATTTGCTGATGCAATAAAATCGTTTCAATTCATATTGCTATGAAACATGGTTTTCGTTTCATTACATTGAAATGCACCGGTTTGTTTATCAGAAAGAGGTCTGTCGATGGAATAGGACTACATTTTTGCCTTTATCAGTCCGTGCCGATGAGACGTGGTCGTATCACGCTGGGATTTGTTTAGCTCATATTGATAATGGTGCTTTCCCTGGCCAAGAGGGTTCAACGTTGTTACCCGCCCTCCATCTAATCACATCCTTCCAAAGTTACCCTGCGATTCTCTCGTCATGCAATCAGTAATTCAGCGACTAGTGTCCTTGTTTCCTATCTTCAGTCTGCAAATCACGTAACTCTTATCATATCAGAATTGAGATTTTCTCTGCACACCTCTTTTGTTACTTCCGTTGCATTGGAAAAGTATCCTCTGTACGATCCTGAACATTTCAAGCAGTTTATGTCTCTATCGTACAAGCTTATTATATGAAATAATGTATTGTTTTTATTGCCTGAATTCTTTCGTCCTTTGAAATTTGGTGTAACCGTAGCGGCAGTCACTTGCACGAGTCTTCCAGAATTTGGCTTAAAAATAATGAGAGAATGTTTCAATTTATATTTTCAAGGCCATTGGCAGCACGGATGAACTATGGAGTAGTTTTGGATTGGTCGACTAGCTTAACTTATAGGTGGGAAATGGAAGGTTTCCGGTACTTTATATGGTTAGTCTCGAGCAGAGGCTGGGTGCATCTAAGGCGCTTCATACATACTTGCCACCTTCTCGAGCAGAGGCTATGTGCATCTAAGGCGTTGTTTACATACTTGCCACCTTCTCGAGCAGAGGCTGGGTGTATCTAAGGCGTTGTATACATACTTGCCACCTTCTCGAGCAGAGGCTGGGTGCATCTAAGGCGCTGCATACATACTTGCCACCTTCTCGAGTAGAGGCTGGGTGCATCTAAGGCGCTGCATACATACTTGCCACCTTCTTTTGTTGTACCGTTCACGATGGAGTGTATATGAGTCAGGTGATTGCCTTCATCCAGGGGAGCCTCCCTGCGGTGGTGATCTCGGGGCTCCTGCCCCAGCAACATTCCGTCAACCCACCCTGTTTCATATCCTTACCGGTGTGATGGCTTCGTATGTCTTGTCTCTGTGGTGCTGACGTGTTAATGCAGCCTGCGCACCGCTCGTGCCTCTGGCCCACCACCACTAGGCTGGCCCACCGACACTAGGCTCTGTGGTGTTGACGTGTTTATGCAGCCTGCGCACCGCTCGTGCCTCTGGCCCACCACCACTAGGCTGGCTCACCGACACTAGGCTCTGTGGTGTTGACGTGTTTATGCAGCCTGCGCACCGCTGGTGCCTCTGGCACCACCACTAGGCTGGCCCACCGACACTAGGCTCTGTGGTGTTGACGTGTTTATGCCTCTGGCCCGCCGACATGTTTCAAGTCGCAAGAGGCACAACAGATTAACAGCACTTGTCCAGGATAACCAAGGAAAGTGAACCATCGCCGTCATTAGCCCCCCCCTCCCTCCCCACCACCACCAAACTGCTGAGTCCAACATTGGGCCCAAAACAAAGCTTTATTCCACGTGCAGTCCTCCTTACACGCGGCTTGTTGGTACAATGCACTGTAGCTGATGGACAGGAATAAACTGCAAGAAGCAATGTTCCGGTGTTCACAGTGGCAATGTATTAAATGCCTCCCCAAACACAAAATCAATACGGATGTCTGTAAGCGCTAATGCAGTGTTTCTGACTCTAAACCTCTGCCGTAGCACCTAAAAACATCAACAAGCGTCCTTCCTTCTTTGAACCACCGCCTTAGCGACTACCAACACCATCAAACGTCCTTATTTCTCTTGATCACTGCCTTAGCGACTACCAACAGCATCAAACGTCCTTATTTCTCTTGATCACTGCCTTAGCGACTACCAACAGCATCAAACGTCCTTATTTCTCTTGATCACTGCCTTAGCGACTACCAACAGCATCAAACGTCCTTATTTCTCTTGATCACTGCCTTAGCGACTACCAACAGCATCAAACGTCCTTATTTCTCTTGATCACCACCCTAGCGCTTTTTTTTCTCAGCTCAAATTTTTGCTCCAGTCTGCCACTCTCCATAACAACTTCTTCTAGCATGTACCCCTACTGACCTCAGCTGTTAATGTATTAGTCCAGCTCTTCGTATCCTGATTCCCCGTCTTGCCAACACCGCTTCCTGGCTCCTACCACAACAGCTCCCCCCCACCTCCCTCCACTGTTATAACTGGTGACATCATCGAGCTGTAGTGTCATGGCGTCAACCCCCCACCTCCCTCCACTGTAATATAGGCTTTATCTAGCTGCAGCGTCATGGCGTCCCCCCACCTCCCTCCACCGTTAAAACTGTTAACGTCATCTAACTGCGGCGTCATGGCGTCCCCCCCCACCTCCCTTCACTGTAAAAACTGGTGGCGTCATCTAGCTGCAGCGTCATGGTGCCCCCCTCCCACCTCCATTCACTGTTATAACTGGTGGCGTCATCTAGCTGCAGCGTCATGCCGTCCCTTCCATACCTCCCCTTCACTGTTATAACTGGTGGTGTCATCTAACTGCAGCGTCATGATGTGCTCCCCCCCACCTCCCTTTACTGTTATAACTGGTGGCGTCATCTAGCTGCAGCGTCATGACGTCCCCCCCCCACCTCCCTCCACTGTTCTAACTGGTGGCGTTATCTAGCTGCAGCGTCATGGCGTCCCCCCACCTCCCTTAACTGTTATAACTGGTGGCGTCATCTAGCTGCAGTGTCATGGCGTCTCCCCCCAACCTCCCTCCACTGTTATAACTGGTGGCGTCATCTAGCTGCAGTGTCATGGCGTCCCCCCCCCACCTCCCTCCACTGTTATAACTGGGGGCGTCATCTAGCTGCAGCGTCATGGCGTCTCCTCCCACCTCCCTTCACTGTTATAACTGGTGGCGTCATTT
>SDVV010035015.1:0-11109 GCA_016164225.1 Gammarus roeselii
TGTGTGTTTATGTATACTTCATCATGAGCTTGTTGTAGCCAAGACCCTGTCACCAAATATGCCCTGGGATTCCTCTCACCTGCACAAGCCCTGGAGATGGATACACGCTCGACGTTACCTGTTTTAGACGAGGCTGCCAGTGGTTTTAAACGGTCATACATGCACGATCATGTTCAAAACGCTGGACATCCATGCGCACCGTTCACGCTACCGCTTCAGTCACACCTCTGTAGCGCTCACGAAAGGTTCCTGCGGTTAATCACTCCCATAAGGTGCGATATGTAATACGATGTTATATATATTTTATTGTTATGTCAGTGATATGATACGTGGTATTGTAGATGAATATATATTGCGTGAAGTTTATTTTGTGTGTTTTCATGCTAGTAAAGACAAATTTATTTTACGATTTTATATGCTATTCGCCAGTTATGGTGCCTTACAGTATTGTGGTGTTCTCACACGGCCATAGCTATTGGTTTGTAAGAGGCACTACCTTTCTCAACTGATCCGAGTGGCATACATGTTACACCTGATTATGGCGTGTTAGGTTATGTTATGCTGTGATTTATACAGTGATCGTATGCCAGTGCTGCTTTGTTATATTGGTGTTACGATACCGTGGGATATTGATAAGGTATCCCAGAATCTGTCTATCTCATCCTCCTTCTCTTCGATTTACAATAATTTATTCTTGTAAAATGCCTTTGGCATTTTATCCAGGAACGTTTGAATAATTGCATTGACATCTGGGGTTATCGTTGTCTTATTTACCAATAAACTTTTTAAGAGATCAAGTACGTGAATACGACTTTGGACATTGGGATGGCTAACAAACCCATTTGATTCATATTCAAGTGCTGAGTTGTTTTTCAGATTGTTTAGCAAATCTGGGGAGAGTATCTTAGCAGCGGGGGGCAATGAGCCCGTATATAATGCTGCAATATCGTCATACTGTGGCTCCTTTTGTTTGATTGGTTCCGGTGTGGGCTCTGTTGTTATGCTATTGCGATCGAGTCCGTTATTGAAATTTAATAATTTTAGTGATATTTTAGGCGAAGCGTTCAAATCTAGCATATCGTTCACACGCGTACTCAATCTTTCACTGTGATACGTACTGCTATGTTCTGCTGTTTCTGGCCCTGTTGTGACAGATATGGGTGTAGCGCTACCGCCAATATGATTTGTTGTACACTTATCCATCTTGGACTTTGGAACTAGGTAGTAAACCGATTCATCCATGATTTGCTGCCTAATTTTTTTTTTAGTTGAATTTACTTACCCGTGACTTGGTTAGTTTATCACAGACCAATTTTCCGCTCACAATATTTCTAAAAATGTCGCAGATGATTTTAACTTCTTTATCACTTGAATGTTTGACGAGTTGACTACGTTCGGATGATTTTTGTTAATTTAATTTATTGTAAAAAATCAATTTACGTTTCAGAGTACGTTTATCACACATCACGACACAACGTTTCCTTCATTAATCCACTTAGGTTTGCTGTCTGGATAATCCGTATACGTCACGTAGATTTGCTTTCTTCCCCGTCTAATTCTGGTCTTTAATACCTTGATGGCATAAATATCAGGTTTGTCACACTGAACTAGTTCCTGCCTGTAGGCAAAACCTGTGATGGGTTCATCAGTATTGAGTGGTGTTATTTCATAGGTCGGAGGGTAATGTTTTTTATTAACACGTGAAATACAAAACACTTTTTCGTGAACTTTGGTTCGTGTCCTCGCCTGAATGTTTTGAGACTGGGATCACTGCACTGTAAGCGTACGTACGCTCCCCCCTTAAGTTGTGTACTGGGCATATTAATTATTTTACGTCCTATTTTATACATTTCTGCCAGTTAAGCCTGAATTTGCTTCGGATCGTTCAACAAATAAACGTCAAATGGGATCCGTCCCATTAATGATGAATGTGGTCTCGAATTGTAACTCGTTATAAGTGCTTGCAAATCATTTATATACTGTTCAGTCTTTTTTGCATGCATGTAATTTCCCAACTTAAGTTTTATTGTCCGTATCACGCGCTCTGCTGGGGATGTTTTGATGATCTTGTTGTATGTGTAATAAATGGGATATGTTTTTTCTAGACAAATTTGCTTTAATGTTCTTATTCGGAAATTCGCTGCCCTGATCTGAACAGATCCTAGTTGTTGGCCATACTTGTTCGTTGAGTATATTGTCAAATGCTGCAATCACATTTTTAAATTTACACATAGATATTTGCTGTATATATCAATGACGATCAATAAATTTCTAATGTCATAATTTTTAGCTGTATAATCTTTCATATTGGTAACATCTACACAGAGAATCGATCCAGGACGCGCAGCTGTGAACATACGTCTGCTAAATTTCAAGGCAGCTTGTTCAATTCGTGTGAATGTTTCTGATCCTGGTAGAAAATTTTCAACATCGCGACTTGTTGTAGACGGACAAATATTCGCATAGCTTTGATGTAGGGCCTTCACGCTAGAGTATGACCCAACAGCCTCCTGCAATTTGTGCTCTGATCAAGAGTTTTGAAGTACTTGGTTGTGTGAAATCAACCAAGATGTGACCATATGGTTATTGGTCTATATGTAGCTTGTACAATGAGATGAACGATTCAATCTTATCTCCTGCAAGAAATGTTTTACCGAAATAACGTAATTGATTGATATCGCACAGGCGCAGGATAAGAAACTGTGTGGTATTCAAAGATATTGTGCGATGGTATGAATTTGAGTAAAATAGTGATTGGTTCAAATATATCGCACTGATATTTGCTTGCCTACCCCGACAAAACATAGATGCAATAATACGTGGAGACGCTGATTCCGTCACGAAGTCATCGTTCACAACAAGTAGGTTACAAGTAGATTTCTTCGCTAATGGATCGAATGCGAATTGTCCTATGTGTATTTTTAATTGTTCATGTTTCCTTTCAGGAAATTGCTCTGACCCTGAAACGACAACCTCATCGAAACTATCAATGTATTTACTAAATATTTTTCTCACAAGGACGCTCTTCCCGATGGATGAGAACCCGCTCACAAACAATCGTGCGGGTTTGGCGAAGATGTTGATGTCTGCAAACCTAACAGTCTCCATCTCTCCCAACAGGCAATAGGTAAATAACTCTTTACAATGAACCTTCAATTCATATTTTTTTTTCTCTCATTGCAGATGTATTCCATCAAGGATATGCTAAAGTCAAGGACCCGTTCGGTAACACCAGGTAATTTTTACATCTCTGAGGTGCGATCATCGATCATGCCAATATCTTCGACATTATCCAATATGGTTTCCGTGTTTTTTCCAGCAATTGATTTAACCTATAATCATTTCTCAACAATCATGGTAACAACTCGATCGGGGGTGAACCAGATCAATCCGGAAATTCAGGGATGATAAGGTATGTTTAACGAAAAGTGTCGATATATTTTTGGATACTGTAATCAATTCTTCCATGTTAGAGCATAATCAGAAGTATATATATTTTTTATGCATACATAAATTTTCACGTGCAGACCGACTCAGCACCTTCCAGCGTATCATCCGTATCAAGTCAACCTAAGTACGGTAACCCAAACTACCAGCGTCATTCGCTGCCTGTACCTCACTGGCCGCATCCTCGACAACCCTGGCAGAGACCGCCGCTGCCTGTACCTCACTGGCCGCAACCTCGACAACCGTGGCAGAGACCACCGATGCAGGCACAAGCATACCCGCAACAGACTCGACCTTATCATCCATCAGGAACCTTATACCAAGTCGGGCATACACCATAGTATCATTTCAACGTCGCTCGCTGTTGGAGAACCGCTCGATTATATTTTTTAACTGGTATATTTTGACATAGGTAATAGGTAAGGTGGATGCAGAATGCTCCACAGACCAATGATTGATCACTTTGGATTGGTTTCTGTAGTACAAGTTGTATTTTTGCATAGATAGTATAATACGAAGCAATTTTTCCTCCATATATTTTTGGATTAAACCCAAACGAATAAAAAAAAAAAGTTTGTTATCGCTTATGAATATTAAGATCCAATGACTCATTCATTTTATTGGGATCGCTTTCGCTGTTAACGATCATGTAGCTATTCATTTGATGCATGGGCATTCTGTTTTCAGCAAAACACCCTATATAGGCGCGTTTCATATTTGGATCGCTCATTGATATGTGGTCAATTTGATTATTATCTATGATTACTGTAGATAGTTGGGGAATACCCTCTTTGAGAAATTTATTTGGATGACACCGATTCCCTGTTATACGTATGTTTGCTCATTTTCCCTGGCTAATGACATCTTCAGAGTCGGTGAGTCTTGTATCTTCAACAAATATAGTTCTTCCTGCAGGGAATTTTTGTCTTGTGATGAGATGAGCGCTGTTGGGCCTCCCTAGAGCCGAAAGGGTTTGATGGTATGCTTGGGCACACTCTCTGGGAAACAATGATCTGATGTTGGTAACTCAGTTCCCGTTTACAACGACGATAACGTTTGTGATAACATTATGCTGGAAGTAATTTGGATTGCGATCATATGCTTCGTTTTGTGTCGCTTGATCAGTGAGAAATAGGGCTAATTTATGTGGAACAACCCCGTTGAAGAGGGAATCAATGGAGATGGAGTTTTGACCGGTGTTAAACACGATTACTCTGACAATAGGTCGATTGAACATGTGTATTCGATCATGTCATTGTTTTTTGTGAGCGCTTCATTTAGAGAGAGCAAAGCTGTAGGGTATGTTACAACTTTTTTACACCATAATTTGCTTGAATCAACTGAATAGATGTATTGTTCATTGTCATGTGTTAGAAGAGTGCTACTAGGTTTGCTACCTCCAAACGTATATTTACGCTGACATTATCCAACAGATAACTATTGCTACCAGAAACATCCAAGTTTAGTGGTCCCATCATATGTATACCATGACGTACACTTTCTTGAATCGAAGTCTCATTTTCGTTTTGATTAGCAAAATTCGCTGCGACGATGGTATCTGAAATGGGTGTTTGCAATGATTTATACATCATATTCAACCTTTTATTATCTTGATCGGAGCTCTTCATGGATGCATAGGTGTTGAGATTATTTAGTAGTCCTGTATAACTGCTTCCTTTACACTGAACACCATTTAGGAATAGAGAGTGACTTTGGAACATACGATGAAAGAATCCGTCAACGAGTGTAACATTTGCAGCGGCGGCCAATGCACTTCCATCTGCAGTTAACGAGCTCAAGTCAACCATTTCATTATCCGATCCTAGAATATAAAATTCTACAAAGGAATCGCCAATTCTACCATCATTCAGACTGCTGTTTGTACTTAGATATTTTTTTCAAATTCCGTTTCGATACATGACTCAATTAAATATTTCTTGTTGATTGAGGGAAACATATCAATTACTCCCATTTCATAGTTTTCCGTAGAAATTCTAGTCCTGTCATGTTGAGGTATGATGCACCAAGCATGTTGTCGGTAAAGAACCTTACCTGAAACTAACGTCATTGATACATGAACAGTGGTAATTATTAGTAATTAACTAATGGACGACACGACTTCATCTTTCTTCCGTGGTTCTTCTTCAATTTACAATTTTTCGTTACTTTTCCTGTGATCTTACCTCCCACTATAGTTTTCTTTACAACATTCTTGAGTATAGCACCCTTATGTTCCTTTAATGATTTCCGCATATCTTTCTGCTCCGAGTAATCGTGTGCCATGTTTCGAGCCATATCGGCAGCTGCAGGCAGTAATGTTCCTCGTAGAAAAGGCAATGTGCGTCTTTCAAGACAGGCTATGGTTGAGACGATACCGCTACCCCTCTGGTGCGATATCGGACTTGTGAATCTGTCACTATCATGTAAACTACCACCACGTATTTGGTCAAATTTCGCGAATAAAATTTCGTATTGTGTGTACGACGGAAATGCATGTACCCCCCTCATGATTGCTACATACCAAATGACCTTTTTTATATCCAGCGTTATGTTTATAAGGCTCAAGCTTCTTTTAAAATGCAAAACGCATCGACTAGATCCACCATCCTGGAACAGGATATTACCACCAACACCATCTCGTAGATGCTAGAAATGGAATCAATATGACTACGCAGTAATTTTTTAGATTTTACATGGGCGCGTGTAAATGAATAAGAGTTAATAATAGGAATAACATCAAGAATATTGACTTGCTGGTCGTCCATATAACTGCGTGAAATTATTTCAGAGTAAACCCTTTTGGAGCGTACATTATCGTTCATAAAATACATATTTTCACTTGCGCCACTTCCACCGACATTATATTTACATATCGCTCCAACCATTAAATCAACAGATCTATCTCCGACAAAGTACCAATTCACCATAGCTTCAGTTTTTTTTGTGTTGCGACATGTTTTGTATAAGACAATGAACTTTATGCTTCGTGTGGCCTTATCATATTCGAACAATTTTCCTTCATCTCTAACGATTTGTTCCCCTAACAGACTTTTTCTGATATTGATTTCTAGCTCGGAGATTTAATCTTCCAATGTATTGCCTGAGACATTCTCGCTAGCAATAAACAAAGCTTATTCATGCCCGATTCGTTCGTTTTCACCATTCAAATAGTCTATGTAGATTACAATGTTGTATTGTATATCGTGGTTTTTTATCTTGAACCAGTCATTATAGAATACTTCTACAAGTCCTACGCTCCACTCTCCCTATAGCTGTATTCCTGGATAAATATTATTAGTAAGACTTGAAGACGGGTTGTTTTTGTACAGTTGGCTACTGCCTAGCGATGAGACATAGACAAAAAAAGTCCTTCGGTTCCTGCATCCTGCACTGGGTCCTACGTCATACTGACATGAAACCGCTTGTAGAGGACAATATATACTTCAACTAGTAAGATAATCAAACAATTTTATGTATATTTATTTTTATTTACATATATACATACTAAGTAGATTTAGAGAATAAATCATCAAGACGTGGAGGAGTTTTCATTGCGAGTGTAATCGCGAAAGACGGCCTCACCCGGTTTCCGTCTCTTCCATGATAAATCCATGTTTACATCATCATCACTCAAGTCACATCGCTTCCTCTTTTTAGTGACGGCAAGGTCATTTTCAATGGATTTTTTGTGGATGTCTGGATAGCCATAGGCAAGAGTTGTACACGCGTCGAGATAGTAGCATTTGCTTTCAAACTTACTGAGGCAATTTTTAATAGTGCGCACAGTTTGAAGCGGGTATGCTTGCGCTCGAATGATGTGTATGGTCTCGAAGTGTGTGTATGTTTTTTGGTTATGAATGTCTCTGTATTGTTCATGTTTTATTTTTGCTTGTGTCTGGTAATTGACACCCTTAGCAGCTGATTTTGTGGCGTCAGACTCGACCAGCATGCTGTAACACTTGGGTTGTAAGCAGATGATTCCACTCGGGTAGTCATCAGCTGTTTCGCTTTTCAGTAGTCCTAGCTGTCTTTTCTTGGATTCATCTCCAACTATCCTAAAAATCAAGGGATGATTCTTAGGATAGTTGGAGAAGTCCATGTAATCAGCCAGCGGAGATCAAGTTAAGGAGATCGATATCTTTAACCAGCGCCAGTTTCATCTTTCCCTCGTAAAGAACGGCTTGCATTGCAAAGCCAGGAACGCTCACAAAATGGACGGGATTCAGGGTATAGTTGCGTGTCATGGTCTCCCTAAACTTTTGGAAGATTTCGGCCAGCAGCTGTGTGTCGATGAGCAGGTATATGATCATGTAGTCGCGCAAAGTCTTGCAGTTTGCTGCCTGCCACATTTCGACCACTTCAGCATAATCAAAGTTCGATCTTTCTTTGCCTCGAAGTTGACTGTAGAAGGCTTGTTGCGACGGGATATCTGTTTAGTCCAGTACAGAATCCGATGTGATGGCTTCGTAGCAGAAATGTCCTTTTCGAGTGGCGAGGTCTTGAATTTTGTCACTGTAACAGAGACTTGTGAGATGGGATTTCAGGAGCGCCATTTCATGGCCACTTTCTTAAGGATTTTTGGCAAGACTGTTCAAACTTGAGTTGAAGAACGAGAACGAGTCGATTAACTTGACACCATACTTGCTCGTGGCATTGTTCAAGAAGACAGAGATTCTGAACAGTTTATCCGACTGTTTTGGTAACGCATTTATGTTAGAAAATATTTTGCCGTCCAATCCTGTTAAAATAAATCTCATGTCATAAACCGATGCATTGTGAGCAATACATGGCATATGTACAGCTTCTCCGTGATTCTTACGTTACAATTTGAACATGAGCCCCAATGTAGTTTCCTCTTATTACTTCTTTATTGGGGCCGAAGGCCCCCTCGACGTAGTGGTTATGATAGCGTACCCGCCTTTTACCTTGTTCTCCAAAAGCGTCCCCGCAGCATTCACATGTTTTGCTTTCGCAATATTTTTTTAGCGTCATGTTTGGCGAGGACGGGTTCGGGGTACAATGGTAATGTTGACATGTAATAATCAACATATTCTTGACAAGATGTGTCTCCATCTCCTCAAGAGGGACAGTTGACGAATCGACTGCTTTGTGCTGTACAATTTCCCCGTCTTTATCCACAAGAGTATAGCTGTACATGCACAACTGGTGTATGATTACTATATGTTTCCCCTCTTGGCTTGGCTTTAGCACAGATTCACAGCCATAGTAACAAACAACCGGTGGTTTCATTGTCGCGTGCATGGCTGAGAATTGATACATTTCGCCTTCTTCAGGCATACTGATGTTTTGCAAGCCTGAAGTGGACGAACACAATTTTATATGTCCAGCTTTTTTGCTTTGGTTCATCCCTTGCATGCAAAAGGCGCAAAAAAACTTGTCTCCCAGTTTCGTTTCATTAAATGCACGCATAAATGTAGAAAAACAAGGTATTTGAGCGGCATGATTAGCATCTAAGATTTGCAGAAGATGGATCGTGCGCTCCTCACTGGCCTCTAAGCTACCTCTGTATACACTAACCAGACCATAACCTTCCATCTCTTTTGTGAGCTGATGCACTCTAATGTTAACTTCAAAGAATCTTTCTATATTTGGTAAATCTTTTAAAGCCACAGGTGTGTTTAAGGGAAGATTTGAAAAGTTAAAATAAGTTTTTTTGTTATAGAGGTAAGTTAACTCTAATTCATGCCTTCTAATTGAGAGATTTGCTTCGTGTTTCGGATGGAAATGGGCAATCATGCTTGTCAATACACAATTGTTGTATTTTGTATGGATGTTGACAATATAGCGCCGCCCTGGACAATTTTTCGGCTAAAGAACATAGTTACCAAATCTTTTTGTTCCTTCAACCCCTGTCTTGAAGAATTTAAGCTCAACAGCGGTTACTGCATTAATGCTCCAGCCACTACCTTCTAGCTCCTGTATTTCTATTTTTTTAAATCTACCGCGAGATCCTCAATCAACTATCTTAAAATCATAGTTTTTGTCAGCTGGATTGCTTTTGAGTTTGATACCAAGTATTTGTCGTCTATAGATGTATCCTCCAGTGTTTTCCCCATTTTAACCCTCACGATGCATAGGAATCTTTGGAATGTTCCTAATTTTGTTTCAATAGGTTTCACTAATTCCTTGCATCCCAATGTTATCATGGAGGATACGTTTACATTTTCAGTGAATGGGATTAATGTAGAGGTGACAAAGTGATTTTCCAAAACACCTTCAGAGGTAGGTGGGTGAAATATAGCCTCACCAAACGTACCCGAATCATCAGTAGTCGACGAAATGTCCAACAGGAGACGCTAACAAGGCAGCAGTAGGCTGAGTACCGATCTGTTCCGGAACAGTAGACTGAACTCCGAGTAGTTCCGGAGCAGTAGACTGAGCGACGAATGGATCATCAGTAGACGGCTCAACAGGAGACATCACCAAGGCATCAGTAGACTGAGCGACGTATGGATCCATACCATCATTAGCCTGAACACTGAGTCGTTCCGAAGACGGAGCAGTAGGCTGAACTCCGCGTTGTTCCGAAGACGAAAGGGAGGTGCTATCGGATTGCAGGCTGCGCTAGGGCTTGCGAACATTGCGAGGCTTGAGCTAGGGTGTGCGAGGGTCGGACAGAAGCGGGTTGGGACACTCCCTACATCCTCCAGCAATGGTATTTGATTCATCCTACATGAATAAAAAAAACTACAATGTAGATTAACATATAACGGAGGTGTCTTTAAAATAATACACATATAGCAAAGATATCTTCAAAACTAAAATATAGACAGGATACTAACATTTACAAGGAAGGTTTGTCATCGACAAGATCAAGAGCACAAATAATGTCTGAGCTGCAGCACACGCCCTTTTATACAACAGTGTAAGCTAACAAATCAAAACGTGTTGTAACCTATTTGCCTGCTTGCAGCGGTGGGTACCGCTGAGGCGTTGGATACATTGTCAGTTTACCGTCGAGTAAACACCCTCAACAAGACCGATAAGCAGATGATCAATTGTGCAGTCACCTAAAATCGGGTTCTCCAGAGGTTTGCGTTCATTGAAGCTGGACATTTTGTGTCAACGACTCTACCAACATTTATTGTTTTTGAATATGATTTTTAATCTGACGGGATTTATCGAGTGTATCGCTAGGAGACAGTAAATCAATATGCATAAGTCTAGAATTGTACTAAGTCCTGACTTTCCCAATCATGAGGTTACGATGCTATAGCTTATTCACTCACTTGAGCTAATCTCGGAAGACAAGCCCCTAACGTACCAGACAGATCAACCTGTGGTGAAGATGATAAGGAAGATGTAATAATTTATTTTAAAAAATCATTAAAAAAATATACACTAACCTTTGTAAATACCCGACTTGGTGAAAGGTTCCTGATGGATCATAAAGTCGAGTCTGTTGCGGGTATGCTTGTGCCTGCATCGGTGGTCTCTGCCACGGTTGTCAAGGTTGCGGCCAGTGAGGTACTGGCAGCGGCGGTCTCTGCCAGGGTTGTCGAGGATGCGGTCAGTGAGGTATAAGCAGCGGATGACGCTGGTAGCTTGGGTTACCGTACCTAGGATCACCCTGATACGGATGACACGTTGGAAGTTGCTGCGTCGGTCTCCACGTGAAAATTTATGTATTTAGAATATATA
>SDVV010035016.1:0-11109 GCA_016164225.1 Gammarus roeselii
AGAAATGATAATAGGTTGAATCACTTGCAGCAAAAAACATACGGAAACAATTTTATGTGATGTCAAATATATTGGCATAATCAATCTAACTTTAGAGAGGTAAATAGCGCACGCTGATAATTACCTGGTGATGCAGAACGGGTCCTTGACTTTAGCATGTCTTTGATGGAATACATCTGCAAGGAAAGAGATAAAAAATATATTTATATATGAAGTTTCATCGAAAAATAGTTGGTTTGTTGTCAGAAAAATATATATAAATTAAAGGTTCATTGAAGAATAGTTGGTTGCCTATAGCCTGTTGGGGAGAATGGAGGCTGTTAGGTTTGCAGACATCAACCTCTTCGCCAAACCTGCACGATTGTTTGTGAGCGGGTTCTCATCCAGCGGGAAAAGCGTCCTTGTAGGAAAAATAATTAGTAAATACAATGATAGTTTCGATGAGGTCGTCATTTCAGGATCAGAGCACTTTCCTGTAAGAAAACATGACAAACAAAAATACACACAGGAAAACTCGCATTCGATCCATTAGCGAAGAAAACTACTTGTAAACTACTTGTTGTGTACGAAAACTTCGTGATGGAATCAGCGTCTCTACGTATTATTGAATCTGTGTTTTGTAGGGGTAGGCACGCAAATATCAGTGCGATATATTTAAACCAGATGAAAATTACAGATAGCTAACCGTAACCTTGGTTTCATCTCTCGTAACTTCCTCTGCAAAACGAAAAACATAGTACTGCCGTTGTACACGTCCCTCGTCCGTCCTCTTCGAGCATGCAGTCTAATTCTGGTCTCCATAACTGAGGAGGGACATAGCCGATCTGGAACGAATCCAGCATCGTACTACATACCTCATCCCGCAGCTACGTCACCACAGCTACGAGGATAGGCTGAAAGAGTTTGGCGTCACCCTATCGAGCAGCGAAGGCTGAGGGGCCAGATCATTGACACCATCAAATACCTGAAGGGATTCCACAACGTGAGCCCTGTCGGCGTTTTCGACAGGGACCACAACATTCGTACCCGAAACAACGTGGTGAAACTTGTGGGAAAACATTTCGCTACGACTATAGCACAATACTTTTTCCCGTTCGCAATCTCGCGGATTTGTAATAACTCACCTGCGGTAGTTGGCTCTGAATCCGTGAATGCGTTTAGAAACGCGTTTGATCAACACTGGGCTACGTGAATCGTTCTACGTTAGAACGACACGACTTTTCCAGGAGCTGTCGAGACTATAATTATAGGGATCCATGGAAGGAGCTTGACACAGATCTTTTCACAAATCAAGTTATTTTTACTAATAATTCCATAATTAGTAACAATAATAGCACTATCGCTGGTAATAGTAATTGGTAACTACTACTCGTATCTGCATTATAAGTAACAAATAATGATTGCTATTGCTAAATTAACTCAAGCAACTGAAAAACTCCATGACAGATCGTAGAACTTCAACTACTAACATTGCAAGGGCAGACAGACTGATTATACTTCATTGCAATACAGATAGACTGTTGATACTGCATCTCAGTAAGATCATTCCTACCTAGATACTCCGTTTGAGAGGAGTTCCGGCTACTCACATCCACCCCTAAGACCACGTCAGGGTCATCGGTACTGGGAATGAGCCCGTAACGGTACTCGCTATCACCCATCCCGCTGGCCTGCGAAGGCCATCTGCTGTCCTGAAATCGGGACTAGCGGATGCAGGGACTATGGTTTCCTGAGAACCAAGCCCGCTTAAGAGGAGTGAACTGCTCAACTCGATGCGGCGGTGAAGACTCAGAGGGATACCATATACTTTGACTCTTTATTTATATTTTTATCATGTGGTACGATTACCAATTTCTGTCTAATATGTGGATCTGTCGGCGGCTACCGGTGAGCCGCAACAGCAGCATCCCCTGCTACGCCCTATGATATACGAAAATCGAACCCGCACCAAGAGGAAAGCAATTGCTCAACTCTACGGTACGGCGTAGTTTCGACATATTTCATTCATTGTTGAGTCAATGAAAACTTCCCTATGGAGAAACCTTGTTTTTCCTTATTTACCATCCCTGTTGGGAGCGAAAAAAACGGAGCAAACGGGAAAAGATAGACAACAATACGAACTACCTAGTGCGGGTGGAAGTCTGCCGTCGACTCAGCGGCAATTGCCGATGAACTGCAACGACAGCATTCACCTCCCCATATCATGGTATGCAAATATTAAACCAGCCCCATGAGGTGAGCAATTGCTTAACTCATACGGTACGGCGTAGATTCGACGTATATCATCCATTGTAGAGGCAATGGGTATCTTTCTACGGACAGACCTGGTTAACACAATGGTAGACTCTTCTTCTTATCTCCCCTCCCTCTGGGTGGGAAAATTGAAAGAATAGCTAACAGTTGCCAGCTACGTAGTGCGGGTGAAATTCTGCCGACGACTCAGCGGTTATTGCCGATTGGCCGCAACGGTAGCACCCCCCCCTCCCCCCCAATGATATTCAAAAATTAACCCCGCACCAAGATAGGAGCAATTGCTCAACTCTACGGTACGGCGTGGATTCGACGAATATCAACCATTGTTGAGTCCGTGATTGTCTCCCTACAGAGGGCCCTAGCCGACACAATGCTATTATTCTTTTTCCTTTACCGCCCTCTTTGTCAGGAGGGATACAGAAAGGAGAAATATAGGAAAATATATACATTAAACATGAACTACCAAGTGCGATTGGAAGTCTGCCGGTGACTCAGTGGCGCTTGCTGAGGAGTCATAACGGGAGCATTCACTGTCGCATCCCATGGTATACGAAAATCGAACCCGCACCAGGAGGAGAGCAATTGCTCAACTCTACGGTACGGCGTAGAATCAACGTATAGCATCCATTGTTGAATCAGCGAGAATCTTCCTATGGCGGGACACTGTTAACCCGATGGTATTCTCTCTTGTCTCCTCTTCTTCTCTCCGGGTCAGGAAGGGAAAATAAAACAGGAATAAGATTTATAATAAATTTTACCAACGGGCAATTAACAAAAAAAAATTGCTGCCTTCGCTTGGCAGCACCGATTACCTAGTGGAAAAAATATTTTGCTAGATGTCCCTCTGGCATCTCACATTGAAATATTTCTTGGAGACTCCTCTCTAACATCTCACTTGAAGTATATTGAATCCTTATATACAGTGCTGTGCAAATTAGTTTGGACAGTGGCAAATTTTGAATAATTTTCCTAATGAGTCCAACTTTTTAGCTATGATACTAATGGTTCTTTTGTTTTCCAGATATATAGGTGTTCTAGTGATGTCTGACAACTGTTCTAATTATTCTATTGGTGTCTGTCAACTGTTGTCTGCTGTGAAGACACTCTAGCAAACGCATCAGTGCTATTCCAGGACTTGTGCAGAAAGGTTGTTGTTGTAAACGTTCTCAGTTATACTGCGTTTTGACGGAGTATTCCCCTCCTCTTCATGATGGATATCACTCCCAAGAAGCGTGCAAGTATTGTAGCTCTTAAAGAACATGGTGGTCCTAGCATTAGATAGATTTCTGAGAAAATGAAGGTGGCCAAGTCAACCGTTGGCGATATCTTGAAAAGAAAGGAAGACACTGGTGAATCTTCAACACTGCGACGAGGAAGATGCGGAAGAAAACGCAAGACAACACTTCGCGATAACAAAGTTCTCATCAGAAATAGTATAAAGGATCCTAAAAAACTAGTGTACACCTTCAGAGAGATTTATCTTCAGCAGGCGTAAATATTTCTTCTTAAACTGTCCGACGAAGGCTCCTTGAGGTTGGCAGATTTGCCACAAAACCTCTAAATAAACAGTTATTGACATCTGTTTCGAAGACAAAACGTCTTCGCTGGGCACGTAGGTATGATCAATGGACAGCAGACGACTGGAAAAAAGTAATATTTTCAGACGAATCGCATTTTGAAGTACATGGCTACAGGTCACAGTTCGTGAGACGAAGCAAAGGTGAACCGCTTCGGCCAGGACACATTCAACAAGCGCCCAAACATCTGCCTAAGAAGATGTTTTAGGGTAGTTTTAGCGCTAACGGTAAAGGAAGACTTATTAGTGTAGAGAGCATGATGAACAGTGATAAATACAAGGCTTTATTGGAGACTCACTTGCTGCCTACGACGAGAAGGGACTTGCCTGATGGAGACGGCATTTTTCAGCAGGATCTCGCACCATGCCAAACTTCACGTAAAATGCGCACATTCTTGGAAGAAAGTGGACTGGAGGTTTCAGACTGGCCTGGAAATTCTCCTGACATCAATCCCATCGAAAACCTATGCGCTATAGTGAAACGAAGGCTCCTGAAAGAAGACTGTCCGACAATGACAAAGTTAATTAGTGCTGTAATTAGGGCCTGGTATCATGATGAAGAACTGGCTAAAATATGTTTCGCATTGGTCGAATCCATGCCAAAACGTGTTCAGATGCTTGTAAAAGCAAAAGGAGGTCATATCTCCTATTAATTATATCATTTTTTGTACCATTAACATGTTTTTTGCAAATAAAACTCCCCTCCATAGGAAGATTCTTGCTGATTCAACAATGGATGCTATACGTTGATTCTACGCCTTACCGTAGAGTTGAGCAATTGCTCACCTCCTGGTGCGGGTTCGATTTTCGTATACCATGGGATGCGACAGTGAATGCTCCCGTTATGACTCCTCAGCAAGCGCCACTGAGTCACCGGCAGACTTCCAATCGCACTTGGTAGTTCATGTTTAATGTATATATTTTCCTATTCTTCTCCTTTCTGTATCTCCCCTGACAAAGAGGGCGGTAAAGGAAAAAGAATAATAGCATCGTGTCGGCTAGGGCACTCTGTAGGGAGATACTCACGGACTCAACAATGGTTGATATTCGTCGAATCCACGCCGTACCGTAGAGTTGAGCAATTGCTCCTATCTTGGTGTGGGGTTAATTTTTGAATATCATTGGGGAGGGGGGGGGAGTGCTACCGTTGCGACCAATCGGCAAACACTGCTGAGTCGCCGGCAGAATTTCACCCGCACTACGTAGCTGGCAACTGTTAGCTATTCTTTCAATTTTCCCACCCAGAGGGAGGGGAGATAAGAAGAAGAGTCTACCATTGTGTTAACCAGGTCTGTCCGGAGAAAGATACCCATTGCCTCTACAATGGATGATTTACGTCGAATCTACGCCGTACCGTATGAGTTAAGCAATTGCTCACCTCATGGGGCTGGTTTAATATTTGCATACCATGATGTGGGGAGGTGAATGCTGTCGTTGCAGTTCATCGGCAATTGCCGCTGAGCCGACGGCAGACTTCCACCCGCACTAGGTAGTTCGTATTTGTTGTCCAACTTTTCCCGTTTGCTCCGTTTTTTTTTCGCTCCCAACAGGGATGGTAAATAAGGAAAAACAAGGTTTCTCCTTAGGGAGATACTCATTGTCACAACAATGAATGAAATACGTCGAAACTACGCCGTACCGTAGAGTTGAGCAATTGCTTTCCTCTTGGTGCGGGTTCGATTTCCGTACATCATAGGGCGTAGCAGGGAATGCTGCCGTTGCGGCTCACCGGTAGTCGCCGACAGATCCACATATTAGACAGAAATTGGTAATCGTACCACATGATAAAAATATAAATAAAGAGTCAAAGTATATGGTATCCCTCTGAGTCTTCACCGCCGCATCGAGTTGAGCAGTTTACTCCTCTTAAGCGGGTTTGTTTCTCAGGAAAACATAGTCCCTGCATCCGCTAGTCCTGATTTTAGGACAGCAGATGGCCTTCGCAGGCCAGCGGGATGGGTGATTGCGAGTACCGTTACGGGCTCATTCCCAGTACCGGTGACCCTGACGTGGTCTCAGGGGTGGATGTGAGTAGCCGGAACTCCTCTCACACGGAGTATCTAGGTAGAAATGATCTTACCGCGATGCAGTATCAACAGTCTATCTGTATTGCAATGAAGTATTATCAGTCTGTCTGCCCTTGCAATGTTAGTAGTTGAAGTTCTTACGATCTGTCATGGAGTTTTTCAGTTGCTTGAGTTAGTTTAGCAATAACAATCATTATTTGTTACTTATAATGAAAATACGAGTAGTAGTTAACAATTACTATTACTAGCGATAATGCTATTATTGTCACTAATTATGGAATTATTAGTAGAAATAACTTGATTTGTGAAAAGATCCGTGTCATGCTCCTTCCATGGATCCCTATAATTATAGTCTCGACAGCTCCTGGAAAAGTCGTGTCGTTCTCACGTAGAACGATTCGCGTAGCCCAGTGTTGATCAAACGCGTTTCTGAACGCATTCACGGATTCAGAGCCAACTACCGCAGGTAAGTTTTTTTTTTTTTTTTTAAGGATTTAAATAAATTTTAAATCCTTAAATCCTTTAAATCCTTTAAATCCTTTAAATCTTTTAAATCCTTAAATCCTTAAGGTGTTAAAAATCCGCGAGATTGCGATCGGGAAAAAGTGTTGTGTTATAGTCGTAGCGAAACGTTTTCCCACAAGTTTCACCACGTTGTTTCGGGTACGAATGTTGTGGTCCTTGTCGAAAACGCCGACAGGGCTCACGTTGTGGAATCCCTTCAGGTATTTGAAGGTGTCAATGATCTGGCCCCTTAGCCTTCGCTGCTCGATAGTGTGACGCCAAACTCTTTCAGCCTATCCTCGTAGCTGTGGTGACGTAGCTGCGGGATGAGGTATGTAGCACGATGCTGGATTCGTGCCAGTTCGGCTATGTCCCTCCTCAGTTCTGGAGACCAGAATTAGACTGCATGCTCGAAGAGGACGGACGAGGAACGTGTACAACGGCAGTACTATGTTCTTTGTTTTGCAGAGGAAGTTACGAGAGATGAAACCAAGGTTACGGTCAGCTATCTGTAATTTTCATCTACCTGCGCGTCCCATTTCAAATCTTTCGCGATTAGAACGCTTAACTCTCTCTGTCAGTCAACAGTCGCAAGATCGTTCCCTGACATCATGTGGTTGAAGTTGGCATTGCGACACCCCATGTGCATAACGGTACATTTTGCAACATTGAAGAGCATCTGCCACGTTTCTGACCACTGGACGAACGATTTGTTGAATCTCAACTCTGTCTCTCTCCCTCCATGCTGCATGGCAGAGCTTGGTGTCATCGGCAATTTTCGATACCTTGGACAGAAGCCCCTCATCCATGTCGTTTACATAGATGAGGGATAGGATAGGACCCAGGACGCTGCCCTGTGGCATCCCAGAGGTAACGGGGCCCCCTCGAACATGGCCTGGCCGATACCGTCTCTTTGCTTGCGCCCTGTTAGCCAGGCGGGCAGCCATCGAGTGCGTTGAAACCAATGACGAGCTCAGAGACTTTGTGTAATAGTCTCTTGTGTGGCACCTCATCGAAGGCTTTTTAGAAGTCTAGGTAGATGACATCCACTGCCTTGCGACGGTCGTAAACGACAACTCCTCTTGTGGCGGAAGCCGTGCTAAGTGTCATGAATGAGTCCGTTGTCTTCCAGATGATCGACGAGATGATCTCGTATTAATCGCTTGATGGTTTTGCATACAATCAACGTCAGGCTGATCGGTCAATAGTTGCTGGGCGATCCGTGACATTGGCATCTCTCCATGCAATTTTCGGAAATCTCGCCACTCGACATCGATAAGTTGAAGATGTGTGATGTTCATCAAAACCAATCAATTTGTAAATGTTCAGTCCCTCTAGTTGTTTAACAACTTCCTCTCTTGTGAACAGTATATCGTTGAGGGTCACTTCCCCAGCGTAAACAGTATCTTGTTCGTAACCGGGGCCCTCAACTGTTAACACTGAGCAGAAGAAGCTATTCAGGACACTTGTCATGTCCTCAGGTGACGTTCTTAGGACACCATCTTCATCCATTAGCGATCCAACTGAGTCACAAGCAATTCTACGCTCGGTGACGTATCGATAGAAATCCGTTCTCTTTTGCGTTTTCCGCAATGTTTTTCTCTTTCGTACGCTTGGAGGATTGGACTAACCTAGTAGCTGTCCTACACGCCAGGCGATGCGGTTCTCCTGCCTCTGCGGTGTTGTCCCTCATTCGTTGCGCATTTAGTTGATCGCGACGATTTAAGACTCATGGAACTTCGACGTTCCACCAAGGGGGCCTGATAATTTGAGCGGGGTTAATTGTCCTCAATGGTATGCCAGCTTGATACACCGATGCCAGCTTGAATGTCGCATGGGCCACTTTAATTCTTGCTTTGAGTGTTTCACAAGAAACTGTGACTAGCATTGCTCTAAGAAAAGGATGCAGTATCTCTATGTACAGCACGGATCCTCCCCTCGTTTACTAGGGGTGGGTTTGTACACGCTGAACAGTTTGCAGCCTGATAGCATTATCTCTGCAGCCAGGTTTCTACTCTGGAGATCGAGCTATGTTTCGTTTGTGCCAATGACATCAAACGAGTACTGGGTCGCCTGTCCCCAAAGTCCGTCGAACTTGGGAGCATAGGACTGCGCGTTACAGAAGAAGATCTTTAGATGGTGCGTGTCTCGGTCTTCGACTTCTGCATCGGGGAGGGGGGGTCTCGACCTGTGGACCAGGATCTTGACCATCCCTGGAGTTGCCTGCTTGCGAGCCCTGTAACGCAACTACCGTGCCCGCAGTTTCATCCTCCTGGAACGCCTGATTGGTCGTCGCTTCGGTCGGGGAATTTGCTGCGATACGGAGCCCACTTGGTAGGGTTCCCTGCGGCCAAAACTGGTTCGTTAAAAGCACCCTTAACCCCTAACTTTTGGGCATAGAATTCCGAAGCGCGTAATGGGAGCAATCCGCCAAGTCGGGCATTTCATAAATTATTCAGGTATATGCCGTCTCATAGGAAACGATCGGGACTTTCCTGAGAGTCATCGAACAAGTTGATGAAGGATACTCCACTGGACTTGCAAATTGTCTCGAGGGATCGATTTGTATACGGTAACTTACTATACAGCTCGTCATCGTCATTCATTCGCGGTGAGATGGATGTAATGACCACTCTATTCATTTCTGCTTTAAGATTAGAAATCAACTGCCTATACATGGCTAGCAAATCTTCCGACCTTGTCCTCTCATGATCATTGGTGCCTACATAGCAGATTATGAGAGTCTCCCGGCTGGAAACCTCAACCTCCGCAAGAGCACCTCTGATCTTCTCTAGCGTGCACCGGGTTTGCAAAAAACCCGCATCTTTGGCTTGCACCTAAGACTGAATTCAACCGCCTGGTGCCGGACCATAGTCACCTAGGACAAGTGTCTCACTTTCGCCGTTCAGGTCGGTCAACTTCTCAATAGTGTTACGCGATGGCATCACAAACGCGGGCCGGTTCACGAAGGTGAACCGGTTCTGGACCTGCTGAAATCCATCCGAATCTACGCCGCCCCGTCGAGATTGGGTGCGGATTTGATCCGCGGATGTCTTGGTTCGAGGTATCGGCTTAGACCCGGTTTTCAGTTTCCAGGCAGCCGATAATCTTTTGACCTGACAGGAAGTAAGTACCCCGGGTTGGGGTTAAGGGGTGAAATTGAGTTGCGAGCTCATATCCAGCACCGGTAGCCCTGACATGAGTTTAGGGGCATATGCGTGCTGCCATTGCAGACTCTTGCCAAAAAAGTCACAGTAAGAGGACAGGACGACACCACCAAGACTCCTCCGTGATTGAACAGGGTCCCCTTGGTCAATCCTCTCCCGGGATGCCTCACTATCCAGCTGTACAACATGACTACCAACTCGTTAACTGTCACTATCTTCTTCGCCTGTTCCGCTAGGCTCTTACTTGCCTTATCCATATCGGAATGTAAGTTCCTACTGAGGTTTCCAGCGAAGCTCTCAAGATCACGCTTACAAACAAGGTGCTCATGTACCCTGATCACCTCAGCTCTCACCTCCGCTACCGACTCACAAGTCCTCCCGATCATCTCTCTCATCACTACACACTCACTGACGATAGGGCGCAGCTGCTGCTCGTGAACAAAGACCTTCGCCACAAGGAAATCGTCCTTTTCGTCGTCGTCGTCTCTCCTCCGCAGGCCCTGGAAGGTCTCCAGGACCTGGTCGGTCCTGCCATTCATCTCACAGAAGCGGCAAACGAGGTTCCCCACGTTCTGCTCCTTGAGATCTCTGAAGATGTGCCTGCTCGTTCGGGTGGAGCAGACCGATCAGAGCTCCAGGCAAGGCGGCATCCTCAAACGTGGTCCGGGGGAATCCTCCGCAACGAGGCTATGAAGATACTTAGTTTGAAAAATGTATGCGTTTATATGCTTAAATACGTGCCAGGAACAGGTTAAAATAAACAAAACCCGGGCATTGAATTAATGCCGTGGTTTGACCAGACTTATTCTACGAGTTCCAGGGATGGCCTTAATAGAAAAAGAAATAATACTGTACTTACAAACGTTACTAAAAATATGATTAATTTAATTTGGAACAATCTTATAACAACACGCCTAAGAGCTCTGTCTTGCCAACAAACCGAGAGGATTGAGATTTTACCTAAATAATTAGCACTACTAACTTAAACCTTACACAATTTCATTCCATAGCTACTATCCTACGAAGCAAGTCGTCTAAGGAACTCAAGAATCGGCTTATATTACCCTCAAAGCCTGTCACGTTGGGGGTTGATAACGAGTCACGAGCGGGGCTTTGATTGCCCGTGGCATTTGAGAGGTGTGAATTTGTTCCCTAAGCATACACTTAGAGGTATAAGTTCTCATGTCTATCAAGTCTCTATTTTATTGCAGAAAAAACAACGTTTGCTAAATGATACCAGTGTCCATCACTCATGAACGGCCGTCCCTGCCGTATCAAACTTCTTTCAGCCGTCATAGGTCAACCAACAGCTGTGAAATAAAATTCATTCTGGGTAAATATTTCATGGAATAAAATTCGATCAATAATTAAACACAAGTTACTTTAATAACGGTAGTTGCCTGAATTTCAACATAGCTTACTAAATATTTTCTGTAGCTAGTTTTCACAAAGTTTAAAAAAAATACTTCGATCGTGAAGAACTACATTAGAAAGACCCACACAGCACTCGGGGACCTAATCACAAGACAAGATGAGGAAACAAGGGAAAAGTCTCACACTAACCAAGCCTATACAATTCAAA
>SDVV010035017.1:0-11109 GCA_016164225.1 Gammarus roeselii
TTACTGTATTTTTCTGGATGCTGCCTGTCTTACTCTTGCTATCTATTTGATGTGTTGTTTTTCCTGCTCAGAAGCTTTTGGTGGCTAGGTTGCTACTTAAATTAGGTACTTGACCAGTTAATATGAATCATCAACTATAGCTTTTCATTTTATAATTATGTTACCCTGGATTACTTCTTTAAACTGGTATTAGATTTAATTTTTTCTCATCATCCATACCATTGTGCTATTTTGGGACAGTTGAAGGTAGTTGTCTGTTGCAACCAATACCAACAATGCTTCAGTTCTTGTGGATTCCATGTGAGTAACTGCGATGTGGTTTGATAGATTGCATTACTGAGTTTCTGTCACCTAATGATTGACTTTGAGGATAAGTAGTGTGAGTAGCTGTAGGGATTGTGGGATGACTAATTTTTCTCTGGCTTCTGTGCAAAGAGATAACCTTAAAAATATTATTGTAAGCCGATTATTGGCTTTCCAAGAAGTCATTTTTTAGCAACCTCTAAATGGGTCAGATATCACACTCATGGCAGGCACACTCATGGCAGGCACACTCCTATGGTAGCTGCTGTAGCTCTTGGACACTAGAAATCAAGTATTACTTTTAATAGTTTTGTATTGGATGTGCTAGTTTTTGTTTGTAGTCATACATTGTCGTGTCATGCTGTGACTCAGCTCTCCTAATAATATTATGGATTATCATTCAATGTCAGAGAGACTTGAAGACACATTATATAGATTTTGTTAAAGTCCCATGGTAGTTAGGTAATCCTAGGTTCTGACTTCCTCCAGCTATAGTTTGGAGGACATATATTTTTAAGGCTGCCTGATTGTATTGGCTGTTATCTTTCCTTTTATTTTTTTGTTGTAGTTTAGCTATGTAAATAGCTAGCTTTTTTCTCTGAAAATTCACCTAAATGGCTACTTGAAATGACACAGACATGTTCTTGCATAGCAAGAATATGTAGCAAAATTATTGCCTTATAAATTTGCTCGGTAGCCAGCTACCTACAAACTGATTGACATTGAAAAATTCTGAGAGTTTATTGAAATAGTACACCAGAATTTGCGTTTCAGTTGAGGGAATATATGTAACCTAATTTTCCTCACTAAGCATCACTAGGGATGCTTTTACATCCTATTTATGTTTGTCTTCCCAAACATTTTCCCCTCTTTCTGCAGCCCTGGTGTTGGTGGGCATCTTCATCCTTGCCCTCTGCTTCTATTTCTACTCGGAGTATGACTGCTGCATCTGTAAAAGAAGGTCTGTTTTCCATTTCAAAGATTCATGTGATGCAATATCTTTTCTGTGCAGTTTATTCAAAATACACATTTCAACCAAATGGCATTGTTAATCAGCATCTCGTCGACCTAATAACGTTCACTCTTGCTTTAATATGAAATGGTATGTCTTATTTGGGAAGCTATGGCACTGCGATACATTCACGAGTTGATGATGAAACCTAAATATTATGGCACAACCAAGGTAATTCATAGAAAGTTGAATGTCAATATAATATGTAGCTACCTAGGCTTGAATCTACAGTGTTATTTTTTGCTTGCAGACTACCCAAGCCAGCTTCTCTTCCAAACGACGCTGAGCTTGAAACGGTAGTGTGCCTCAAGGATGACTGGCGTCAGTCGTCTCTCGCTGACAAGGAGAACGCTGCGGCGGCTGCGCCCTCTCCTGATGACATCATCCAGTTCAAATTTGGACCTAAAACGTCTAGGGAGTTGTTCACGATAGAGAACGGCATCCATACCCTGGATTTGCACGGATTGACGGCGGAAGAGGCGCGGGAAATGACTCGCAGCTTCTTGCGGGCACACACCAACCGGCCTGGCAACCCGCTGGCCACAGGAGGTATGTCGTTCCCGCATGGGGGCACCTTGGCAACTGGGCCAATGTCAGGAGTGAAAATTGTCAAGATCATCACAGGACGTGGTAATAACAGCCAGGGTGGGATACCCATTGTCAAGCCAGTGGTGGAGAACATTCTACGGCAGAGGAACCTCAAATTCACGGTAACAGCCAAGGGTGGAGCTTTCACCATTGAGTTATAACCAAAGTGTTCAGGAAAAAACTGATCTGCATAGACTACTTTGTAACATTTCACAAATTTTATTTCAAAGCACAAATCAAACGTGACCAAGACCCATTTAGATTGATGGTTTCCTACATGTTGCATGCATGTATGTATGAATATCTTGGCTTTCAAATGCAATTGATTTTTGTTTGTTCATTTCATTTCATCGGTATAGATATGTACGTGGTTCTGCTTTGGAGTATAACCTGCATAAATATGCTCTTGATGTTATTTGCACCATTTTCAAATTCTGCACATGATGAACCCAAAGACCAGAATCAACAACTGATTATCAGAGCGGTTGCTTCCTGTAATATTGGCCTGTCTGTGACACGGCGAGGTAGGTAGGTAATCGACCCTGTCAAGACTACATTGCGATCACATCGGACGCGAGACACGTCCACCAGAAACTCGCTTCTGGGGACTTCGATCATGGTTCATGCTCGTTGTTCATGCAATTCTCCTCCACAGACATGTATCGCTAACGCGGCTCACCTTACTCAACCCAGAAGCCACCTCAACGATGCTTTGCAATGATGCAACCTTTATCAGAGCAAGAAACTTTACATTCATTCTTCCTGAACAAAGAAATATCCGTTTGCTGTCACTGTTCTAGGCTATGTTTGTGGTTACTGATCTTTGCATCTCCATAAAAAAACACTATGGTTGCTAAACTTCACACAAATAACTTTCCTGGACGTTTTTTAAATGTATTCAGCCATTTGTCATATTATTAGAGTTACCATTGATGATAGTAATAGACCAATGGGTTTAACGAGTGGTGCTCCTCGGCACATAGGTCAATGTGCATGCGGTCTAATTATTCTACAATGAACATGTTGAATACAATTATATCTTTGTCTTGGATCTGCCGTAGGAATTGAAGAATCTTTTTTTACATTGCTGATGGAAATATATTGCATCCTAACCAAGGTTAAAAATATACATCATGAAATGCAATCTTGCCTTGAGTGAACTAATCGACTACAAATTCTCCAACTTCTGGTGGAAACTGATTTATAATGGGCAAACTCTTTTCAACACTTTCTTAGTTTTAGTGATGCCATCAAAATAGTGACTGTAGTTTTAATGATGCTAACAAAATACTGACCTTCAGACAAACAGAAAACACTTTCAAATCTGAAACCCATCTGAAACAATATCAATTCTTTACGCTTGTTACTTGATGTGGTATTAGCAATTCAATATGACGATCGAGCTGGGTTGGGCCGCTCACCACGATCAGCTCCATGACCGTGTACAAACTTTTCTTGGTCTTCATTCCAGCTCATAATAACCCACGAAGCTAGTTAAAAAGATGAAGTACTGGTGTAATGAGCAGTGATGCTGGCATCAATAAGTCAGCAATAGGAGAAACGACCAGTGATGAGAGTAATAATGATGAAGGTATGTGTTGGTGAAGTGGCCCATGATGAAATTATAGACTAGAGATGCTTTAATGAGGGGTATAACTTGAACCCTTGAATACTTCGTTCGTCTATTTTGCACTTATCTTTCATCCCGTAGTCGGAGGTGTGAACCCTTGACCCTTAATCACAACTCGTTTTGGCAGCCTGCATGGGTTCCAGCGATTCATGATCAGTTTATTTTCGGTTCTTCAAAGTAAAGCTATCCATGACGCTATAGTAACCTAGCTTTCCTATATTAGAATGTGTATTGATTTTTTTTTTGAGTAATACGATCATGAGTTCCTACATATTTCTTCACATGTTTAATTTTGCACATTTGATCATGGTTTGAGATTTTAAAAACTTGTGTACATTGGTTAGTTACATGTTATGATTTGTTGCTCATTTCTAGTCATAAAACACTAACTGCAGTTACTAGACTATTTGTTGCCATTGTATTATTTTTTGTTGTTGGTATTAGCCATTATTTTTCTCCTTTATAATAGCTAGCTACTCTAAATAGTTGTAATCAAACCTTTTTTGAAAAGCTCTTGATGGTACTAAGGATTGAATATATGTAGTAGCTATATATTTATAACGTAATATTTTTCTAATTTATAGTCAAGTCTATAAATGAAGGTGCTAGGTGTCAATGAAGAACCGAGTACATCAAATGTATATATAAATAGCGATGGATCCTTCGAGATGTACTGTGGGATGAACACATCAAAGAACATGATGAATTGGCTACTTTGAACTCCACCAATCTGTGTAAAAAAATTCTCACATCAAACACTAGTAAACTACGCTTGTAGTTTACAAGTTTTTGATCACCGCTTGATGTGCAAACGCGTGTACTCGGCGGATAATCATGTCCAACATACCTGAAATGACTTGGATTTCCGTGATGGCGCAGGCCCGGTAAGGCTCAATTTTTTTTCCTGTGTAATGGTGTTCGTAACAATTTCTGGCGCAGGCTTAGCACGTCGTTTGATCGTGCACAAAACGAATTAGTGACCGTTCTGCCATTGCCTTGGTGGAGCGCGAAATACCAGCCTGATGTGAATCTCTAGTTTAAATGCTGTTAAAATCCAGGTGTTGAATAATGCCAGCATCTTTTTTCTTCTTAGCTTAAGGTAACACATGTGCGTAAGGCTCTCTGTGATTCTTTAATTATGTATTGTATGAAAAAATAATTAAAGTTTGTAAAAAATGGGTGACCAATGTACGGTACTGGGAAGTGAGGGTTGGATCATGAAGGTGCAGTTCCGGGCGATCAGCGCACATCACTAGGGTGTTAGGGGTGGATCGTGTGGATAAAGTTCGTGGTGACCAACGTACAGCACTGGGAAGTAAGGGATAGATCGGGTGGATGCAGTTTCGGGTGACCAACATACATCCCTGGGAAGTGAGTAGATCGGGTGGATGCAGTTTCGGGTGACCAACATACATCACTGGGAAGTGAGTAGATCGGGTGGATGCAGTTTCGGGTGACCAACATACATCACTGGGAAGTGAGTAGATCGGGTGGGTGCAGTTTTGGGTGACCAACATACAGCACTGGGAAGTGAGGGGTAGATCGTGTGGGTGTAGTTTTGGGTGACCAACGTACGGCACTGGCATGGGAAGGGTGGATCGCGTGGGTGCAGTTTTTGTCAATCAACGTACATCACTGGGATGTGAGGGGTAAATCGTGTGGGTGTAGTTTTGGGTGACCAACGTACGGCACTGTCATGGGAAGGGTGGATCGTGTGGGTGCAGTTTTGGGCAACCAACGTAAATCACTGGGATGTGAGAAGTAGATCGTGTGGATACAATTCTGTTACGTCGTATGGAGTGTAATTTGGTACAAAAGAAACATGTTAGTAGTTGCTGTTCATGTTCAAATATCCAAGCTATTCCAATTAGTCATACGCCCTTCCTTTCTACCGCAGTGACAACAGAGTCTTCCTTAATAGTCAATGTGCTCAAATGTCGGGTAAACTAACTAGACAGGAATCATAACCATAGTTTTAATATAAACACAATGTAAGGTGTCATACATTGTCATGGTCTGCCGACCAAACTGAAAGAATTTAGGCCATGTTTTCCTTCAGATACTGTTTCGTGTTAATTAGCAAATGGGACATAAGACTGAAAAATGAGCCAAATTTCTATCTATTTGAAAAAAAAAAACTTCTTGCGCTGTAGCAATTTGCAACATGCGTGTTTATTGGATGATTGATACGATTTGGAATAGTTAGCACATTCCCCATTTATTCCGCTATGTTGCTTTACACATTGCAGGGGTAATTTTGCTCCTTTCTACCACTGCTTCACGTGCTTTGTTGTGAACCTGTACCTAACGCGTTTGTGGATGCGGCTACTAAAGATGTCCAGGTAGTAATAGCTGTTAGACGCGATGCAATCAACAAACGCGAAGAGGGAATCTTCTTTAATTATTATTCCCAGGATGGGATGTTTCCTAAATCATTATACAGTTGTTGAAATGTGTCTGCTCAGACTGTTCAAATGATTAGTTTGTCTAAAACTTGTGTGCATAACCGCGAAACTCTTAGAGCTCTCGGAATGCGGTCGCGCATGTAATGTTTGAAATGACTCGTGCTTCCGTACAAGTATTTGCGGGCTGTTCCAACCAAACTCCTGACTCGTTTTACTGTCCAGGTAATAAATAACGTAGCTTCTGATTCGCATTATAGCGTTCATTATGTCCAGGTATCCCTAGGAAGTATAATTAGATAATGAATTCACTTTCTGTTGAATGAAACTTATTTCTGAGTTGATATTGGATTGAGTATAATTATTTCTGCGTGCACACTCTCTCGAATGACCCGACAGCTGTAGTCGGATCACAGAACTGCTGTCTATTTTATTTATTTTTTTATGCTAAATATTTCTCTGAGATAAAACTAATTTCTTCCATTTCGCCAGGGAAGATAAAAACTGTAAGCATATTGTTGGTAATCTTAGTTTCAACTAGTAGAATTTGCTTGATAATAATTCGTGGTGCTTCAATAATTAATTAAGGTAGGATTTAAGAATGAAATGTGTGTAGCTATTTCTTAGTAATGGGTTTACATTGTGAAAGCTCGTTAACAATATAATTCACTTAACTGCTTGGACCAAAGAGAGATAACAAGCACATGTAGTAGGGACATAATGTCTTCATGTATGGTTTGAAAAGCTCTTACTTGGATGCGAGCAAATTGAAACCAACACCTTATATTCTCATACAATTTTTATTTGATTGTGTAATTTTATATATAGCTACTCAATAAGTAGTTTTTCATCTCGAATGATGTATTAAAATTTTTTGATTTCGATTAAAAGCTGACTATGAAATTAAGCTTATAAAGCTAAAAATAACATTGCCAAAGTATGTCTGCCAACCCTTACTTGCTTCAATAAATTAGAAGCATGATTTTGGTTACGTTTTTGCATTTTTTTTCTTGGAGGCTATAAAAATTGTTATTCCATTTGACACACTTTTTATGAAAAAAATGCATCTAAAATATTTTTATACCTTCAATTTTTTGTATTTTTTTTACTGATGGTGGCTAGCTGCTAAGTTGATAACAATCAAAGTATTCCGCAACTACTGATCAAAGGTATCCTGTGTCGGCAGGTGATGTTTGATAACAAAGTATTACGCAACTACTGAGCAAAGGTATCCTGTGTCGGGAGGTGACGTTTAATAATAATATTCCGCATGTACAGATCAAATGCATCCTGTGTCGCTAGGTGATGTTTGATAAAAATGTATATATATCGCTACTACTGATCAGAAGTATCTTGTGTCGTGAGGTGATGTTTGGATCTAAGTGGGTTAAAGCCTCGGGCGCGACCAAGTATTTGTGCTGTGATTGCAGTAGGCCAGCAATAATTGTTCTACAAATGTAAAAGCTACTAAACAAATTTTGTAATGCATTTTTTTTTAAATGACGTGCAACCGAAAAAACTATATTTCCTCTTCTTCTAGTTGATTCAGCACGTTGTATTAAATCATCGTTCTTCAGCGCATCACTTTCAGTCTCAGCATTTGAGTTTTACTTGTTACAAAATGATGTTGCGAAGTGAGGTTTGGAAGAAACTGTACCTTAACCTTGGTTTCATTGAGATTGATCTGTATATGTAGTAGTGGGACTTGTCAATGTCTTTGCTGATGAAGCTCTGCTAAATATTGGTGATCTAGATAAGTTTCAAGTCAGCTTTTAATAAAAATAACTTGTACTTGGCTGCTTGTTGTTGACAAAGTTGGATTGAATGAACCTTTGGATCTGTTGTGGATTAGAGCGCAACAAGCTCAACAAAAAACTTTCACTTTGGCAGCATGAAGCTGTGCTAGCACATCTTAACTAAGTTTATTCTGGTATAAATTGTCTATGTATCGCATCAAAAATCATAAATACTGTCACCTGTTGTTTATTTTTCAACACGTCTTATGTATTTTTTTCTTGTTGGATCAATATTAAATCTATTTTTCAACACATGCGGTTAGTACTACAGCTCCTAATGCTTACTGAGTTCCCTCAGAGACAATTCAGTGCGGAACCACTTCTCGGCTACCTTCAAGAAACTGGCCTCCTAACTGAAATCTGATCTGTTGTGAATTGATCATACTGAATCTTACTTACCAATAAACTCCTCCAACCCGGAGGACCACCATTTTCTTTGCTTACTTTGAGTAGGGCACATTTGTGACCTTTCTTTATGTCGCTATAAACTGTAGTGACCTAAGTATGCCGTGAGCCGGGACAGTCGCGGAGACTGACGATGACTTGATGCCGAGGTAGGCTACTGGTTTGACGTTCGGCGACAGAAGGACATTGACTCCAGTGCACTAGAAAGCTTTGACACTCTAATCTAATCTAGTACTACAGCTATATCGCACGTTTTTGTGAAGTTATGCGTAACTGGCACTATGTAAAGTCGTTCATGAAATGTTTTTTAGCAATAACGACCATGAAGTATACATCTTGTTAAGGTCTTGATTTAAAAGTGTCTTAACCAAATACTTCTACAACTTACCATCTAAATTATCCAAAGGGAACAGACTGATTATATTATTGAATTGCCACAAGGTTCTAAAGCTCTGATAGTCAACAGGTTATAGCTATTCAATGCTTCCCTTCTCATTATAATTTTGCATTTTTGTTGAGGGTAAATTCTTTCCGCTGACAATATGAGATGAACACTAAAAATTGTCTATCTCTTACAATAATCCTTTGTTGTTGCTGCTTAGCCCTTGCCCCTTCGGTTGAGGAGCCATCGGTATGAGCCCATGGAAAACCGATACTGTCTCGCGGCCGCTCCCACGGATCACGCACCGACGTGATATTATGATTGAGCCTGCCGGATGCAATAGCTGGGAACGACGCTATGACATGTTTGACCGTATCGGAAGGGGCGTTCCGATACGGGCGTCCCTAGTCTATATTGATATGATTGGAGGGTCGTGTGGTATCCGCACCTCATCATCGAAAGGTGAGCCCTGTCGCCTTTGGGCAACCCCAACTCCTCCACGTCAACCTCCGGTGGGTGATTGCTGGACCGTGTTGGCTCAATGATAAGCCAGTGCAAGAACATTGTAGTGAGTGTGCATCTGTTTATGCATAGATGTGTTGTCTGTATTTGGGATATGGTGTAAAGGGAGCCGAAGCTTGCTACTGGTGAGTAATGTATATTTCGGTGCGTTTAAAGTCTGTTTAATAGGTGGTAGCAGAGATGGGCCGGGACCACTATCTTGTTTGAAAATGGTGTCCAAATCATACCGAAAGGATGATTGCGAGGGAGGACCTTGGTTTACTCATGCACATGAATGGGTGCGGTCTGAGTACAACCAGATGCAATGCGCATGGCAGTGTTCTGTATTCTTTGAGTTAATGTGAGAGGGGGCAAATTCAGAGGACCAGGCCGTGTTAGCGTAGAAAATGAGGGGTTTGATGAATTGTTTGGATAGTATTGTAACTGATTCTTTGTAGTGTAAGTAGGTTGATCTGGTGAATGCTAATATCACGTTCAGTCTAGGCTTTGCTTTAGTGCCTATGTGGTTTATGTGAGGCTTGAACGTTATTTCTGAGTCGCATGTTAATCCAGTGATCGTGTTAGCGGGGCTCTGGAGTATGGGAGTGTTGAGTGTGACAAGAGAGTGGATGACTTGCTTGCGCCCTTTCTCATTCTTTTATCCAACAGCCAGACTTCGAGAGAATTCAGGTATTGAATGAGCTGTGCTACTGCGGCCTCGTGTTTGTGGTACTGTGTGATTATTGTAACGTTATCGTGTATGAGCTGATGTTGGTGATGGGTTGTGTTGGTGTGGGCAGGTCGTGCATGAAGGCGCTGAAGAGTGAAGAGAATAGGACAGAGCCCTGGAGGACACCATTATGTAAGTGGCCTGTTCGTGATGGTTTGTTATTGCAGAAAGTATGTGCATGTCTGCCAAAGAAGACATGCACAGCAGTTCCTATGGATGTGTGTGCTAAGTATTTTGTTTATTAGGATGTGTCGAACGCCTTACTGATGTCAGTGACGCATGCCAGGGTGCGTTGGTCTGGCTTTTTTTTGTTCAGCCCCAAGTGAATGGTCTGCATGAATAATTCGTCAAGTAATAGCTACAATGGAAACATGATCTCCTACTATAGTACAGATACAGATACAGACACTAGGCCGCATCCCCCAGAAAGGGGAGTGCCGACGGCAAGGCGCACCTCACACCATCATACGCTCACACTCACACAACTTAGCCCTTTTGTACTAAAGGGTCCGGCCGGTACCTCCTTAACATACACTCTGGGTCACGAGTGCAGTCCGAGGATCCGTCGTCAGCAGCAGGGCCCGACAGTTTTCACTGGTTCACTTACCCCCGCCCACGACCATCCCGACAGTGGGATGCCAAGAGCGGGAAAGCACATCAGAGCAGCGTCAAAATCAACCATTCACAACCATTCTCCACTCACGCCTGTTCATTACACGCTCTCTCGCCACCTCCACATTCATGTCTCTCCTTCCCAACGCCTGCTTCACACCATCCATCCACCCTAACTTCGGTCGACCTCTAGGCCTGCGAGCACTCGCCTCCGCATTCATCACCCTTTTCACCAATCTCCCTTCATCCATCCTCTCCATGTGCTTGAACCATCTCAGAACACGCGAATCCACTCTGTCCTCCAACTTCTTCACCATCCCTGTTCTGTTTCGAACCACGTCGTTGGTGATCCGGTCTCTCAGCGTTACTACAGCCATGCTCCTCAAACATTTTATCTCGAAAGCATTCAACCTTCTTCTCTCCTCTGCTCTCACCCTCCAAGCTTCAGCTCCGTAGAGCACAGTTGGGGCAACAACACCCTCATACAGCCCTCTCTTTGCTTCCATCCCCAACGTCCTACAGCTCATTACCTCTTTAGTGCTCCCAACACTTTACATCCCTCCCTCTTCCACTCGCGCCTTCACTTCAGTTTCCACTAGTTCAGTTATCTCCACATGGGAGCCCAGATACTTGAAACACTGAACTTCCTTCATGAGCTCTCCATTTAGGGTGACACTAATTCTGCTCGCATCGACAGTCCTCGAGCATCTCATTACTTTACTCTTACCCACGTTCACTCGAAGCTTCC
>SDVV010035018.1:0-11108 GCA_016164225.1 Gammarus roeselii
TCTCTTCCTGTACTGTACAGGATCACATGGCGTGTTTTTGACTCAGTCTTGTTGTACATGTTCTCTTCCTGTACTGTACAGTATCACATAGCGTGTTTTTGACTCAGTCTAGTCGTACATGATCTCTTCTTGTACTGTACAGTATCACATAGCGTGTTTTTGATGAAGTCTAGTCGTACATGTTCTCTTCCTGTACTGTACAGTATCACATGGCGTGTTTTTGATCAGTCTAGTCGTACATGTTCTCTTCCTGTACTGTACAGTATCACATGGCGTGTTTTTGACTCAGTCTAGTCGTGCATGATCTCTTCCTGTACTGTACAGGATCACATGGCGTGTTTTTGACTCAGTCTTGTTGTACATGTTCTCTTCCTGTACTGTACAGTATTACATAGCGTGTTTTTGATGAAGTTTAGTCGTGCATGTTCTCTTCCTGTACTGTACAGTATGACATGGCGTGTTTTTGACGAAGTCTAGTCGTACATGTTCTCTTCCTGTACTGTACAGTATCACATGGCGTGTTTTTGATCAGTCTAGTCGTACATGTTCTCTTCCTGTACTGTACAGTATCACATGGCGTGTTTTTGACTCAGTCTAGTCGTGCATGATCTCTTCCTGTACTGTACAGTATCACATGGCGTGTTTTTGATGAAGTCTAGTCGTGCATGTTCTCTTCCTGTACTGTACAGTATCGCATGGCGTGTTTTTGACGCAGTCTAGTCGTGCTTGTTCTTTTCCTGTACTGTACAGTATCACATGACGTGTTTCATGACGTGTTTCTCTTTTGCGTTCCCAAGTCCCAGTTCTTTCTTCATTCCATGTGGCGGTTAGAGTTAAAGAACCACCGAAGAGCGAAAGAGACAGTCATCCTCCTCCTCCGAGAATCAATCCAACTCTGTCCTGGCCCTCGTTCCCTCAGCTAACGTTTTCCATCCTGTGTTTACGAAACCAAGGTCACGAGTTACAAAATACCTTTCAATTTCACACCGAACTGCCCATCTACACAAACATTATTTATGCTTCTTCCTTACTTCCTTTGCAGCTATGACTAGAGGTATCACTGATATGTTGCTATTTGTAATCCATTATCAAACAAGTTCACTAATATTTTTCGTTTCTTTTCCACTTCCCAATACTTCTTAAGTCTTCATATTTCTTCATTCCACTCCCTATCTTGTCTTACAGCCTCCGATCCCTATTCTTGCCTTAACCAATCAATCAAACCTACAATGTACTTGTATCGGGCTTTGACATTTTCTTGTTATACTCAGATACCGTCAACAAAACGAATGTTCACCCGATTGTTTCATAGCAACGAAGGCCATTGCTACCTCCACACTCTAATCTATGCCTGGAACGTGAGTGCCAGCAGAGTTCAGTCCATCAACAAGCGGATTAGTGAATTTCTTTTCGGTTTAACTCAGTATATCGTGACTTATTAACAACCTCACGAACATAACTTTTACCTTCATCACACACAATGACAATCTGGAACGTTAGGGGATGGTTCCTCATTTTTCGTGTCACCACGGGTGTAAATCCATCTTCAGCCTTGCAGTAATCACAAGACGCGTGTTCACACATCAACGGTGATATGAACGATGCACAGACTGGTTAAGGCAAAGTGAAGGACAGAGCTCACGGCGTCATCAGTGTTTTTTTTTCTAAATGTCATTTCTTACAGATCTTCTTCCTGAGGCAGACCGTTCTAGCTAAACATTTTCTTATAGATGAACGCCATGTCTCCATGTACTTATTTTGGTCAGAACCTTCATCAAAACCTTCCTAGCCAGAAGGCAGGAATGGATGCCTACAGGATGTGAGCTAAACAAATTTCATATTGCACCATCCTTATTCTTTCTGCTCAGTTGGTCAAAAGATCTTCCGTCTAACCTTCCCGATTTCTGCAAATTATCAGGTCCGAAGTAACAGAAGGGCAGATTTCCTTCTTCGTCTATCAGATAAGGCTTAATAACCGATACGTCATTACAATTCGGACTGCTCTGAAGACATCCAAGATTAGGTCATAAATAATAATCTCTAAACGGTGTGCCCAATGTCCGCGAGGCAAACGAGAGGATGGGCACTCGTGCCCTCTCTGGCGACATTCACGAGAGTCAATCAGACGAGGACTGCAGTAGGAAAGTTGCTTCTTAGAAGACCGACGTACTATAGCTGTCTCCGAGGAGAATATCTGCGCGGTTCGCTGAATGTCAAAAACAGAAATCGAGAGCCTTATAAACAAAGTGTTGTTTTACAAACTGTGTCGACATGACGTTAAATAGCAAGATTATGATTGATTGTAGAGAGATAAAGCCTGAACAGCTTTTCGTCAACGATCGTCTGACGCCAATTGGCAACACCATCAGACGCCTGCGACGTCAAGCGAAAAAAAAAAAATCCAATGATTTCGGAAACAGTAGAACTCAGGAGGGCCATGTTTGCTTGTGAATGTCAACAACCGATTCTGACTGTCAAGTTAGTGACACTTCATACTCGTTTGTAGACGACGACTTACCATAGCTCAAGCATATTGTACGAACACCAATTTACAATGAGATACTATTTAATGCTAGTCGTACTCCCAAAGACTATGCAAACCTAAATCATTATAATTGGAGGATAAATGTTTTAGGTACATTGTCACTGCACTACAGACATTCCACCAATAGCTTCTTCAATCATCATTGCCAAACAATGAGTCGAAACGCTGTGAAAGGTTTGGGACCATTACATCAATACTTGATTGACTGTTATTAATATATATTACAATTTCTCTGACATAAAGTTTTTGTAATTCGTGGTACAGTCATAGAAATTAGTGTGAACGACAAAATATTGTATCAGTATTATCACATCAGCAAGCAAGGTCGGAACAGACGTACTCTTCTGAAATATTTATTTCAGCCAACGAGAAGCGGTAGCTCACCAATGTTACGGAAATCGATGTCCGTCGCCGCTTGTCAAGTCAACTCAGAACATGATAGAGCTTCTCTAACCCATGAAGGCATCTGACAAACTGTTGCGGGCGGACGACCATGAAGTCATCTGACAAACTGTTGCGGGCGGACGACCATGAAGTCATCTGACAAACTGTTGCGGGCGGACGACCATGAAGGCATCTGACAAACTGTTGCGGGCGGACGATGATGAAGTCATCTGACAAACTGTTGCGGGCGACGACCATGAAGTCATCTGACAAACTGTTGCGGGCGGACGATGATGAGAAATTCCTGCCGTTCCCTCCGTGAACTTGTCTCCCATGATTGTAGGGCTCTGTATACATTTGTTGTAGAGCTACAATTGGATGTTATTCGTTTGGTCGTTACGATGCGCTATGTAGAAGTCATGAGACTAGAAACGTGGCCTGAAATAGAAGGAAAGATTATTTGAAATGGAATTTTTTTGAAGACCAAACATAACTTGAAAAGTAAGTGAATCTGGCTACGCGAGGAATTGAACGAAAGCGGACGAAGCGGAGTCGTTGGAAAAAAAAAAAGGAAGTCGATCGGATTCTTTTCCAGCATGTGAAGCGCCTGTTGAGGGATTTTGAAAGCCGCTTGGAATTATAAAAGTCATTCAGCATCATGTTTTGTAAAACAATTTCAGAATAGAGGAAATCTCTTCATTTGGTAAGTTTAAATACAAGTAGCAACAGTCATTATCAACTTTTCTTCCGTTTCAGTTATTCATAATTCCTATAAATGATGCATTGAGAGCAAAGCCAAGCAGGAAATTGCACGGTAATGTTAACGTCAATCTGGAGCAACGTCGACCTTCTCAGCTAGTGGTATCACTGTGCCAATGACGCCCCCTTTCTGAAAGACTACATAATCATTGTATCAGTGGGTGACGTCTGGATAAAAATAGTCAACATTGACATCTCAAATTACCATTAAGGAAAATGATTATAGACCAGTTCGTTTTGCCATAGAGCTCTTCGTGAGACGAAGATCTTGAGGGAACCTCCTATAGTTGTCTTAAAGAAAACGAGATATGAGGTGACTAAGAGCATTATCTGAAGGTGATGTTGATCTCGAAAGTGGATTAAAGGCTCAGGGTAATCGTTGCGTCCCGAATGATCCCACGATATGCTGTAAACAGAACTTCCGTTCTGAATCATTATATTCTCAAATCGTGATTACCAATTTCAAATTCAAGAGAAAAGCTAAGGAAATAAGTAAATATTGGTAACTGCATCCTCGATAAAAATTACTCCTCGATAGAATGAATATTGCAAATATTATATTTCTAATTATACTTAATGAAGTGTTTATGAGATTTTAATTTCGAAACAGATTCTAGATTTTTTTTTTTTTTTTTTTTACCATCACCACTTTGGTATTTAATAATTCATGCCATTGGGCTTTTAAACGAGACGCTTCTTGAGCACCGTTGTTTGGAGGGAAAACGTTCACGCTTTAAATTGATCAACCGAAATAATCTACCACACCCGGTCCCTACAAAACAAATAATCCACGGGTTCAAGTCAATCCATATCACTGTAGATGGAAGAAGTTTTTTTTCTGGTATCAGGTGAGAACAATCGAGATAGCATTGGAACTTAATTGGCTGACTAAAGTGAGGTGAAACGAAACCGATTAGTATCTTAACTGACGGAAATGAAAGTATTCCGGCTTTTTCTCGTGCTTAAACATTTTCTGAGAAACGCTTTTTTTTGTAATTTATCAGTAGGATGAAGGGCACGCGTAGATGCAAGTTTTTTCTCTACAGTGAAACAGGAAAAGTAATGATGTGATATTTGATAAGTAACAAGCGGTAGTGATCAGAGTAGATTTCCGCAGCTCTGTTAGTTGTGTGAGCTCTGTAAGATCAGAAGAGCTATAACGTGACTGAATGAAATTCAACAGAATTTTCAACATTTATCTATGTGAGCCGGATCAGTAAGTAATTGCAGATAGTGTTGCTCGATTTGAGCGCGGGCGGGAGCCTATGTGAGGCTGCCGTTGGTCGGATTTCACCTAGCGGGCTCATCAAGGCCGACAATATACATGACAGACTCGATGGATGTTCAAGCGCACAGACAATGCTGTTCCATCACCTGCGGCTGGTACTGATTGAGGTAGAACCAACCTTTTGTACCCTTCAATTTACCTGTAAACCCCATGCACGATTCGTACCCGCGTATGGAGGGTCCAATGTCACTGATGGGTTTCCAGTCTTTGTATGCACATAGCTAAAGTGTGAGAAACAAATGTTTTATTCTGTTCATGTTATATTTAACATCGAAACAGTAATCAGAATGATGAATGTATCAAAATAATACGTTTCGTGTGGTTATCTGTTTGTAAAGACTTGGAGACACTGACAGCGTCGAATAAGGTAGCGCAGCATGCATGGCGCTGTCACTAACGACCTTCACGACGTGGAAATGTCCGTACACTGTTTCCAGAAATTCGTCGTAACTGCAACATAATTGGTTACATACATTTTTTTAGTCCCAAACATCTAATATAAGCTCTAAGAAATAAAACTTATCTAACCTTTTCGATTCGGTCTAGGAATAAACAATCGATTACGTCGAGCCCTTACAGCTTCGGGCAGTAGAATTTTTTGCTGAGTCAATGTCAGTCGTGTGTTGTGCACGAGTGACAGAAGGCGGTAATGGGTGACAGCGGTGCACGAGTGACAGAAGGCAAGAATGGGTGACAGCGGTGCACGAGTGACAGAAGGCGGGAAGGGTGACAGCGGTGCACGAGTGACTGAAGGCAGGAATGGGTGACAGCGGTGCACGATTGACTGAAGGCGAGGAAGAGATAAAACCTTATTCCAGTGAGTGAAGGCAGGAAAGGCTTGCAGCAGTGTTGCGAAAAACAAATTGTTGGTTTGAGGCAAACGTGAGACCGTGAAAGAGTTTGAGAAGAGAATGAGTAAAGATTAAATTCCACGAACAAGTTACTTATGAAAAAGCACGAATAACAGGAACGAAGGATTTCGTTTCGATACAAAGCTACCATCATGAAAAATCGTTTGGAACATTTTTCCATCGTAAAATTCCCCCCAAAATACGGGAGCCCCGTTTGAATATGCCCTCACCTGTTTGCATTAGTCCTAAATAAGCACAAAGTCGTTGGTTGATACACTAATTAATAATGTTGAGTTAGAGACGCGCAGAAACGAATTACATCAATAATGTTCCCGGGAAAAAAATACTGCAACCGGGTTTTGACAAGTTACACATCCTCAGCGGATTACTAGTTTCTTCAACTCATGCTGATCCAAAATACACCATCATTCATTTATGACTCACTATATTTCTAAGAAAATTTTAGTTTTAGGTCTTGAACATGATATCTAACCCTATACTACAGCAAGGCAGAGGTTATACATATGTTTCCATTCACTATTGCTTCCATCCCTCCAAGGACGATAGCTATCAACTTTCATTTCTACATCAGTCTAATTGGCCAGTAAGTGAGCGCTAATGGCCCATTACCGAGCACAAGAGACGGTCTCCTGATGAGCCGCCTTTGGCTGGCACATAAGCGCCACTGACCCATTACCAACCGTGTGCGACGGTCCTATGATGGATTTCAATAAATAATTGAAGTTTAAATCTTGTATAAGGAGCCGGTAAAATGGATTGTTGCGAAGCATTCGAACAGATAAAAGGATACCTTTGGTGCTTTTGGAACCGGCCGCCTGATTGAGCTGATGCACAAGTACATAAACTTAGAGGAAAAATGAGTCCTGTATTAACTATGAACGGAGGGATTTAAACAGAAATTTTCAATTTTCACAACAGCGACATTTATGCATAATGTGCTGCAATTGTTTTTCCACCCGGACCACGAAGCGGGAAATGTTGCATTTCATCAGCCAATTAAACGTACTAAGCAGTCAAGGTTGTTATAACAAATAAGACGGATGATTCGTGTATTCTTATACCGTTGCAATATAGTCAATTGACTTTCAACCTTTCTCTTCGATCCCGTTCAACCCATTTCATCCTGAGTTAACTTATCCCGCTTGTACGGTCAGCTGCTTCCTCGTTCTTAAATGTCACCACTCCTGATCCTCCGTTCTGCCGAGTGATTCCCGAGAAGCCCACCAGAATATACTACACTCCAATACGGTGATTGGGTTGTTGGAAAAAAATCCCGTAGACGATGGGTTAACCGCTAGAAGAGTAGACACAACGAACCCAAGAAGAATTGTTCTGTTCACAAAAAATTGACTCGTCAAAATTAAAAGCTAAACCTGATGATGTATGCTAGCATATGAAACGAAGTATGTAAAGGGCTTCAAACCGCGATTGCTATTGTATAAAAACGTTATACAGTACTGTTTTCTTTTTTGATCCAACCTTCATCAGAGCCAATCAGCCGTTACAGCAGTAACTAAACTATTAAAACACAGTGCAAAAAATTCGTCCGTTGACCGATTTTTTAGACTGATTGCACCGTTATCAGAAGATGTACTCGGTTGCTCACCTAATATTTACAGAATTTATTTATTCGTACGATTTTATTCAACGCCGTTTATCGTTACCCTATTCTCTTTATCGGTACCCATTTCCCTTTATCGTTAGTCTATTCCCTTTATCGTTACTCTATCCCTCTATCGTTACCCTATTCCCTTTTTCGATACCCAATTCCCTTAATCGTTCCCCCATTCCCTTTAATGTTACCACATTCCCATTACCGTTAACCTATCTCCTTTATCGTTACCGTCTTCCTTTTATGGTTACCTTATTCTCTTTATTGTTACCCTATTTCCTTTATCGTTGCCCTATTCCCTTTACCGTTACCCTATTCCCTTTGAAGTCACTATTCCCTTTATCGTTACCCATGCATGCAATTGTCTGTCTTTGCCATTGTCTGTCTTCGCGGAGGCCGTCTCGCCTTGAATTTTGGGCTTTGTTTTGTTCAGAGTTATCACCCCATTGTCTGTCTTCGCGGAGGCCGTCTCGCCTTGAATTTTCGGCTTTGTTTTGTTCAGAGTTATCACCCCATTGTCTGTCTTCGCGGAGGCCGTCTCGCCTTGAATTTTCGGCTTTGTTTTGTTCAGAGTTATCACCCCAAAGACAGCAAAGTTATCACCCCAAAGTTATCACCCCAAAGACAGCAACAAGGAGGTAAGGAAAGCGACTGAAAATACCAACCTTGTTATGATATAATAACTTCCCACAACCCGATCGCTGCAGCAGATTTTTGAATATATAACGATGCCCAATGTAAAAGAGGGGACAGTGGTTGCGGTGAGATGGGAGACGTTATTACTTCTTGTCAGATGGACCTGACCAAGATATAGAAAGAAGGGAAGGTAGTTGCCATGGGATGGACTTGACCTTATGTTTGCACCTGTGACGCTAGAAAAAGTCGAAACTACTGTATCAGGTGTTTCCTTCTCTATCTATGACGTGAAAAAGAGGGGTGTAGCCCCTCCCACTGAGACTGCATTTTCTACTCTACCATATACATGGAATGGAAGCGATGTTTTGTGATACCGGTAAATCAAAACAAATAAATGTCTTGGGTGATACCAATACAATAATGTCGTAGTAAGCAATACAATGTATTGTGAATACTTTTTATCTATATTTTTTTTGTTTATAAATTTGAGGAACTCAGCTAATCCGTCTGAATGAGGTGTGTCCTGTAGCGAAGGTGTTGGATTACAGCTACCAAAACCCATGCGTGTCGTAGGAGGCGACTAAAAGGGGAGCCCTGTAGCCCAAGCTTAGAATAATGCTACCGCAACCCTTGCTTGTCGTAAGCGGAACCTAATAAAGGACGGGGCGAGGAGCTAGGAATCCCCTCCTCTGTAAAATTCTCCCTGAAAAACAGCAATACGAGCCGGGGAAGAAGAGTCTCACGCCTCTCTGAACGCTATTGTTAGGGTAGCTGAATATGCTCGTTTGCTGTACGAATGAAGCAAATAGGCGAGAAATTGGCAAGATATTTTTGAGGAAGAAGTTAGATGTGCTAGCGCTGAGTAAACTAAGTTAAAGGGTAAGGGCGAGTTTGAGTTCGGAATGGTATGTTGAAAGATGTCGGGCGTGGATGAAGGTTGGGCAAGAGAAGGTGTGGTGTTGATATTGAGTGATCGACTGGCTTGTAGCGTTATTGAGTGGAAAGAGGAGTCGTCAAGATTGGTGTGGATGACAATAAAGTTAGGCGTTGAAAAATGAGCAATTGTGAGTGCGTACGGACCTGATAGCGAGAAGAGTGAGGAGGGGAGAAAGAAATTTTGGACTGCCCTGAGCGAGTGTATTGAAAGTTTTGGAAGTCAATTCAATGTGGTTGTACTGGGTGACCTGAATGGGAGAGTTGGAGATGCAGTAGTGGAAAATATGATAGGGAGGTATGATGTTCCTGGTAGGAATGACAGTGGAGAAAACCTTATAGGTTTGTACATGGAGCAGGAGCTGGTCGTCGGAAACACCTTGTTCAAGAAGCGAGATATCCACAGGTACACATGGGTGAGGATGTCCCATGGTGCAGTGTTGGAGCAAGAACTGATGGATTTTGTGCTGATTTCGAGGAGAGTGGTGAGGAGGCTGTTGGATGTGCGGGTGTTGAGAGGGGAGGGTGGAGGACTGTCTGACCATCTGCTGATGAAAGGAAATTTATGAGCAGAGCGAGCATAGGTGGAAGGGGACAAAATAGTTGGAGGAGGAAGAGAGGTAGTAAAAGTGAGTGAGCTAAATGTGAAAAAACACAGCCGAGGAGTTCCATCGGGCGTTGAGGGATGAAAATGACCACGTGAGAGGGCAAGGCCGGCAAGATGGGGGTGAAGAATGGGAGACGTGCAGAGATGCCTTGTTGAGGTGTTCGAGAAATGTGTGTGGTGTGTGCCGTGTTGGCGGGTTCAGACGGAAGGGCTGCGAGTGGTGGAACGAGGAGGTGAAATCGGCGGTGGCGCAGAAAATGAGAGCTTTTGAGGAGGGATTGCAAGCGCGGTCGGTGGTGGCCTATGACAAATGTGAGGAAACGAGGAATGCGGTAAAGCGAGTGGTGAGGAGAGCCAAAAGGCATGCTGATGCCTGGTGGGCAGACAGTCGTTTCAGAATTTTGAGGAAAAGAAATAGATGTGCTACAGTAGAAAGAGGTTGAGAGGGTGAAAAGGGAGAGAAAGGAAAGGAGGAGGCGGTGAAAGATGAAAACAGCTAGTTGTTGACGGAAAGTGGTGGTGTACGGAAATGGTGGGCCGAGCATTTCGATGAATTGATGAATCTCGAGGATGTCAGAGAGGCTGACATTGTTGCAGTGAGTGGTGGTGCGCAGATGCTGGTTTTTAGAGAGACTTGTTGAGGAAATTACTAGTGGCGAGGTAGCGGAAGCGGAGGAGGTGATGGAAGCAGGGAAAGCCTCTGGTTTGGATAGCGTTGCGACTGAGTGCATAAACAAGGGTTGTGTTCTTGACCTGCGTGGATTTCAAACAGGCATACGACAGGATTGACAGGGAAGCGCTGTGGCGGGTGTTACGTTTTATGGAGTGGGCTGGAATCTGTTGAAAGCGGTGCAGAGTTTCATTGTTGGCGGCCAAGTATGTGTCAGAGTAAGAATCTGGCTGATTAATGTCTACATGGATTGAGTGGTCACGGAGGTGAACGCGAGTAAGCTGGATCGGACGGGGCTTGGAGCTGTTAGAAGCGAATGGGCGGATTGGGCGGTTGGGCCAGTTGCTGTTTGCGGATGATACAGAGCTGGTGGCGGATTCAGAGGAGAAGATATGTAGGCTAGTGTCTGAGCTTGGTAGAGTGTGTTAGACGAGGAACCTTCGAGTGAATGTGGATAGAAGTAGAGTAATGAGATGCTCGAGTACTGTTAATGCGACCAGAATTAGTGTCCCCCTAGAACAGTGGTTCTTAACCTGGGTTCGATCGAACCCCAGGGGTTCGGTGAGTCGTTTTCTGGGGTTCGACGGGGTGATCTCTACATTGAGAGTTTTGTATTAAATGAATAGTATATGATTGTGGTATCAAGAAGAAAGGAAAATTCACTGAACGCAAACACCAAATAGATCGTTGTAATTCACTTGATATGCTCAACCATCCGTGTCTTGCTCGATGAACAGTCTCTACGATAATGCGTTATTAAGTGTTAGCAACCAGGCCACGGAGACAACATTGTCTGGTACGT
>SDVV010035019.1:0-11108 GCA_016164225.1 Gammarus roeselii
GAGAGAGCGTGCAATGAACAGGCGTGAGTGGAGAATGGTTGTGAATGGTTGATTTTGACGCTGCTCTGATGTGCTTTCCCGCCCTTGGCATCCCGCTGTCGGGATGGTCGTGGGTGGGGGGGGCCCGGCCATTATGACGCGGCGGGGGTAAACCAGTGAAAACTGTGAGCCCTGCTGCTGACGACGGTTCCTCGGTACATTCGGGACCCAGAGTGTGAGTTGAGGGGCTACCGGCCGGACCCTTTAGCACAAAAGGGCTAAGTTGTGTGAATGTGAGCGTGTGCGGGTGCGACTTGCCGTCGTCCACCCCCCTTTCTGGGGGATGCGGCCTAGTGTCTGTATCTGTATGTATCTGTGTGTTTTCGAACTCATTGGTTACGATACTGCCTCTGCGCAAAGCTCGAGGCTGGATTTGATTTGATTTAAGCCTCATTTCCACCGGAGCCACAACGTGAGTCATAATATGCTCCCCCGTAAGGCTCGACGATCATGGATTCCAGTAGGCTCGCACGCCTCGGCATGCGAGAAAAACAACGTTGTCAAGATTAGAACATTTTGAAATTTCAGTCGTGACTGACGCACGCTTGGTCGCACAAGAAAAATGTTAAGAGGAAACGGATCTCCGTTTTCAATCATTTAGAACTCCAAGAGTAACGTGTACGCACACGTAGCATTGTCGAGATTAGTACAAAGCTTACGGCTACACGGGCAGAGTCAGCCCCGACAGCAACGCAACATAATGTTCACAGCTACGCGGTCTAGTTGTTTTAGTACAATTCATTTATTCAGGTATGATAAAGATTCAGACGAAACGAATCCCCGCCTCCCACCCCTCAGAACTTCATGAGTAATATGCACGCACGCCAGTGTGCACAGATAGTATCGTCGAAATTGGTACAAGGTCTACGGCTTCACGGATCAGATCAACTTCAACCGCAACGCACCACAAGGTCTATAGTTACGCGGTAAAGGTCAACAACTGAAATTACATATGGTCCGTGCACGCGCGAGCGAGTGCGGACTGAAAAAACACTTATTCACAAAATTACAAACAGGAACTCTTGCACAAGTACACTAGCGTTACTTTATTAAATTGTGGATCGTGAAGAGGAAAGAAAGGACAGGTTCATCATGAGCTGAAAAACTGCTTAGATTATTGACATATAGCTACTTATTGTTTAGGGAGATATGGTGGGGAGGCAGAGGTCCGTCGGGTCCCAAAGGAGCCCGATAAGTCCCGGAGGGCAACCCAAGTCCCCAGGGTCCCTCGAGCTCCCCGGGTCCGTCGAGTCCCCTCGTCTCAGCTCATCTGGGCTTGTCTCGACTGATTTCGACGCCTCTCGACCTGCCACGACGCGGCTCTCCTCCTCTACGTCAGCAATGCTGTGGACTGTAATAACTAATTTCTCTACTCAAGCACTCCACATTTATACATTCCTCTGTGTATAGGTTTTACAGCGTTGGGAGGGGGAGCAAAGGTTCCAGGATCCAGAGGGGCCTCTAAAAGGTCCCCCAGTTTCTCAAGAGGGTCCCAAAGAGTCAAGGGTGTCCCAAAGGGCCCCAGAAGAGTCCATGTTTGCACCCCAAAATACTCCTGGTCTTCTAAGTCCCCCGGGTTCCCGAAACCCAAGGTCCCCCGAGTCCGGCGGGTCCCACGAGTACCCCCCCTTCCCCTGGGCCACCTCGTCTCAACCAACCTCGATATATTTAATAATAACCAATGCAAAATTTATCACCATGAAAAAAGGGCAGAGAAAAATAATAGAGCCCAAGAAAGAAGAAATAATATAAATACAAAAATAAAGTGTTAATGATCTATAAAATGTATAACTATCCATCCACCCCAAGCTCGAGGCTGGAATTCACATTGAGTAACAATAGCAACTACCTGAAAACAATGAGGTGACCAGTTGAATCACACAGTGTGAACATTTTCAATAATAAATTTGGCAATCAAAGGTCATCGCGATGCATTAATGCGCTCATAACATCAAATCAAGTCAGCGACAATAGACGCAATTATATTTGTCAACATTAGTTCTCTCTTGCAGTGCATTACATTACAAATATACCGTAAGTAATATCTATCTGGCATATGCCCATCTCTTACACGGGGTAAAACACTCAAGACCTTTGTTGGACCTATTGAGTGGCACAAAGGGGCACCTCATGGCAGATCGTGCTCCACAAGATCTGTGTGAGCCCTAAGGCGTGGAACAACGTAATGCATCATAGCTGATTTTCCTCCACACAATCTTTGAGGCCCTAACGAGTGGTACATAGCAGCAAGTCATAGTTAATCTTGGTACCGAATGCTTTCACCGAGAGTCGGTAAAAGCCATCGATAGATGAAGGGAATTCAACGAAATTTACATCTAAATGTGGTGACCCAAATCGTAACCTAACCAATGAGGGCAATTTCTTTCAAGACCGTAAAAAATATCAACAGCATGGAAATAAGTTTACTATGTATGTTGTCCCATATCTACCGCAGGAGGAAAAAATGTTAAAATACATTTAAGCTTATTTACAGTGAATAACAATAAAGAACAGATGTGAAAGAAACAATCTTCAATTGAATAAAATAGACACTATCTTGAGATGGCATTTCGTGATTTTTGTACTAGACACCTCAGGGCCTCCTAAAAGTTGAAACATAACTGAAATCAATAATGTTGATGATGAGCGACAAATATTTTTTTTTCAGATAAGTTATATTCGGACGCGAGTCTCATAATGTAATACACAGTGTATACGTTTCTACATCGACTTTACTTTTCGTATGCGAATGTACAATTCATGAGACCTTGAACGGGATATGAGTAATTTAAAACATGAAAAGTTAACAGCAGTCCAGCGAGGAAGATTCTCAGCAAGTTATTCAAAATACCAAACATAGCTTCATATAGTGCTCCCAGTGACCGCTTGCACAGACAACAGCTACCGGTGCCGTCCATCGAGGAAGTCTACGAGCGCATGAGGATCATCGCTCGATAGCCTGTTTGCGGCGGAGGCGTCTTGGGTCAGACCCTGCAAAAAACCTCAACCAAACAGCTCACGTCGTCGTCAATGGTGTCGTCGAAAACGCTGATTGTGCGATGCCCGGGCCTCTAGAACAGCAAAATAACACAAGAAACCCTAACCGCAAAACAACAAGCCGGTGACGTGACAAGAATCCAACCCTGGTCTTAACACTTACAAGTATCCCACGTGCTGTCGCCCATTGATACATGTAAATGCGGGACGTGGACACACTACACAAAACAATGATCAGGTGTTCAGAACAATAGAAATTTACCACATAGGTGGCAATGCATCCACAGACATTCAACCCAAACCATTAACAGACTCTAACAGCAACACATTTCTTTCCGCACAAACACCTGGCATCCCTCCCTGTCATGGGTGGCTCCTCTCTTGTACGTTCGGCGGTCTCGCCGGCTCCGGCAGCAACTCCTTAACCCTCGGCGCAACCTATGTCGCCACGGGTCCAAGTCGCCTGGCGTTCCCCATTCTACCTCCGCCCCGCCACCACCACAACAAACACTAGACAATGCCGGAGACTTAAATATATATATATATATACACATGTATATATTACTAATGAACCCAAACGGTATATAGGTGATAAACAAATACATCTCAAACACCACATCCACCAAATCCAGAAAACGAAACTCGAAAAAAAACAGACGCCGAAATTTCCTGGCTACACAACACGACTGAGTGAGACTAAGTTGAAGGGTAAGGGCGAGTGTGAGTTTGGAGTGGTAGGTGGAAGAAAGTCAGGAGTGGATGAAGGTTGGGCACGAGAAGGTGTGGTGTTGTTATCAAGTGATCAACTGGCTAGTAGCGTTACTGAGTGGAAAAAGGTGTCCTCAAGATTGATGTGGGTTGAAAGTAAAGTTTGGCGTAGGAAAATTTGTATTTGTGAGTGCGTACAGACCTGCTAGCGAGAGGAGTGAGGAGGAGAGGGAGCAATTTTGGACTGACCTGAGCGAGTGTATTGAGAGTTTTGGAAGTCCATTCAATGTGGTTGTACAGGGCAACCTTAATGCGAGAGTGGGAGATGCAGTGGTGGATAATGTCATGGGGAGATATGCAAGGAGTGGGCGGATATCTGTTGATAGCGGTGCAGAGTTTCTATGTTGGCAGCCGAACATGGGTGTTCAATCTCTGCATGGACTGTGCTGTACGATATGGACTGTGTTGTACGGAGCTGAGACTTGGGGGGTGAGAGCAGAGGGGAGAAAAAGGTTGAATGTTTTCGAGATGAAATGTTTGAGAAGCATGGCTGGAGTGTCGCTGGGAGCCAGGTTCATCTATCAGAACGGGGATGGTGAAGAAGTTAGAGGACAGTGTTGATTCGCGTGTTCTGAGATGGTTCAGGCACATGGTGAGGATGGATGAAGGGAGATTGGTGAAAAGGGTGTCGAACGCGGAAGCGAGTGGACGTAGGCCTAGAGGGAGACCGAAGTTTGGGTGGATGGATGGTGTGAGGCAGGCGTTAGGAAGGAGAGGCCTGAGTGTGGAGGTAGCGAGAGAGCGTGCTCTGGATAGGCGTGAGTGGAGAATGATAGTGAACAGATGTGTTTTGACGCTGCCCTGATGTGCTTTCCAGACCCTAGGCACAACGTTGAGAGACGATATGGTCGTTCGTGGAGGGGGGGGGGGTGGTCATGACGCGGCAGGGGTTAATCAGTCACACTGTCGGGCCCTGCTGCCAACACTGACCTCGAACCGCACTCATGAGCCGGAGGGTGTGTTGTAGGGTTCCCGGCCGGGCCCTTTAGCTCAAAAGTGCTAAGGTGTACGAGTGTATGAGAGTGTAAGGTGCGCCTTGCCGTCGGCCACCCCCCTTGCTGGAGGATTTCGGCCTAGAGTCTGTATCTGTACAACACGACCGTGCCAATAACGACGGCAGACTCATTACACTCGTACATAACAATCTTCTATTCATAAACACAACTGCTCACACTCTAGCACAGCTTTCACTGAACCACACACTAGAGGCGCAATCGGTTTTTATCCAAATTCCCAAACAAATACCTCAACACCACCACCTTTCGCTCTACGTGACTTCAACGCACACGATAACTCCTGGCTTACCGCACAAAATACTGACCGAAGGTAGTAACATCATAGACCAACTGGACACATTAAATAACACGCACGCCTTTCAATCCCTAACACTCAACAGACCTCTACGGACGTCTCATTCTGCTCTCCCTATCTCGCTCTAAACTGTCAACGGACAGGCCACCTAGCCATGTTTTCTGACCACCTATCGTTAGTCATTCACAACAAACACCCTTAATCTTTAACAACTACAAGAGAGATGAATGAGACGAATACACAGCGTCAATAAAAACCAAGCTCTGCACGACTTCGATATCACTCGATACACATCTCTTGACGGGGTCACAGCTCACACGGTCTTGTCGAGTCAACCGTAAGAAATCACCTGGAAGAGCTGGGGTTGCCGGGGGTGACTGGGTATACCTGTCGAGGCTGAGGTGTTGGCACCACGCGACCTTCTAGTCAAACCAACTTAGACTAGGAAACGCCTCTTTCGATTTTTGCCTACGGTGACGGGGCACGCCCGATAGAGTCAAGCATGACATCGCATCCGGTAAGCTCAATCATAAATACCACGTCGGTGCATGATCTGTGGGAGCGCTCGCGGGACAGCATCGATTTTCTCATGTGTGTAGGTCTAATGTAGGGGCCAGTACCAGGCGTAACAATCCCAACATACAAATAAATGTCGGTGGGAAACCAGGCTTTCGAGCAGTGCGCCGGCCGTGGATCCGCAGTAGGAGCTAGGGTCAAGCAACATCAACAGCTACCGGTTCTGTCGACCGACAATGTGACGACAAGGCTATGAAACCGAACGCGGTGACATCGAAATGACTACGGGGCACAATAAGTCCATTAGGTTTACACATAGCATAAATACCACGCAACTTTTGTAGTATAAAAAACATTCACATAGTTCTTGAATTGTTGCAAATTGTATTTTGTTGCGCAAATTACAATCTCTGCGATCTGGTAGACTACTGTCCAGAAAACCGAAAAAATCAATAAAACAGGACCGAATTTGATATTTCGTCTATTTATATATTCAAACTGATCAAGGGCGGACCTTATAATGCATGAAAATTCTTCACTGACGCAAGCGGTGGATATAAGAATCATCCACTATGTCATGAAAAGGAATATCAAGTGTTTTGTGAGGAGCATGGCGCATGTTGTGTAGGGTATGTTCGAGAGTCACTTGTCCAGGTTGCACATTTTGTCAGGACGCCTCTAATCATTTGGGGTGCAGCCTAGCAGGGTCACATCTGTGTCGGTGTGTGCGATATAGAAGAGCAGAGTGTGTACGGGGGTTACAATGTATCACACGCAAATTTGATCTATGGTTATAACGGTAAGGGTCAATGATAACAGGAGGGCGCATACGTAGACCAAGTAGTAGACAATCAATGAAGATGAGAGTGTGAATATTGCATAGTTATTTACAGGTCAACAGAAGAAGATTTACAAAATTTGACAAACAAATTTTGAATGGGAAAAAGTCAATAAAACTGACATACTAGTTAACGTAGAGGGCGTTAAGGAGACAATAATCGTGCAAAATAAATAAGGCATTCTAAGCAATAGCAATGATGGTGTGGATGGGCCCGTAAATAAAATAGAAAATGGCTGCTATATGCCCCACGTAATCGCGCCGCGGTTTCAATATTTCGGACATAACACTATCATTCCGATTGGCAAAGGATGAGTGGTATGACAATATTAGGTGCTAGGTACATCAAATTCTCCGTAGGTTGAGCTCCAGTAGTTAAGAGTGTTAAGAGAAGCAATAACGCATACGTCCATCAGAATAATTTCATAATTAGGCAGCACAACAGGTCGATTTGGTAGTAGTAGTAGTAGTAGTAGTAGAAGTCGTTTCTTCTGTTTTACACCGGAGCTCCGACGCGTAACAGGTAAGTTGAGTGAATGGGTGGGCGATTAAAATAAACGACGTGACAAGATAGAGCTAACTATGCGATGGCGAGACACAAGGATGAGGCATTCATGAGGCAAAGGCATGCTGAAAAATGAATCCCAGAACAGGGTCAACAGAAGACAACGAGGATAATATCATGTGAGAGGCATTGGTGGGCGCGGGAGCTAATGAGAATGTATAATGACGACTAAGGCGGTAATGAAAGCAGCTGATGAGGATGGTATAAAGATAGCTAAGGCAATTATAACAGGAGCTGATGAAATTATATAATGATGGATTAGGTGATGCTAATGAGGATAGTATAATAACGGTGAAGGTGGTGGTGGTGATGATGGGCGCTAAACAGGATGGTATAATGATGGAAAAGAAAGTGAAGATCGGAGATAATGCTAAGGCGGCGGCGATGGGCGCTAATGAGGACGAAAACACAAGGGCCGAATAGGTGATAACAAAAGCAATTGAAGGCGTAAAAGCAAAGGTCAGAGAAATAGCGACGAAAGCAAATGCGGATGATAAAACGTCGTCCAAGGTGTTGGCGACGACAACCAATGAGGTGCGTCTCACAACAGACGTGACAACAGCAGCTGACAGAGCAGGCTGATGAAGAGGACCAACAAAACGCTTCGCCACGACAGATCTGCAACACCAGTGGGCCGTCCGCTTTGTGCCGTCAGTCTCTTGTTGAGGCCTTCCACTTGATGCCGCACCGCCTGAACCTCTGCCAGCACGCGGGACTGTGACGACTCCATCCGGTCCAAGGCGCTGCCGATACCGCTGTGAGCAGAGAGTGGTTTTGAGACAGATACATACAGATACAGACACTAGGCCAAATACCCCAGAAAGGGGGTGGGGCCGACGCAAGGCGCACCTCACATCCTCGCACTCACACAACTTAGCCCTTTTGTGTCAAAGGGCCCGGCCGGTGTTAGTAGTAGTTTCTTCTGTTTTCCACCGGAGCTCCAACGTGTAGGCAATGACTACTCACCCGTAGGGCACGATGATCCGTTAATTCTGCACAGCTTCATGCATGAAGTTAAGTTAAAGTTCACAATTGATAGGCAGGAAGGAGAGCGAGTTCAGGAACTGAGATGATTCAAACCTTGTGAGTTTCACACGACTTCGTTTAGTCCGGCATGTTTTCCGAAAGCGATCATTTTTTTCGGTGTACTGTTTCTGTGAGCAGGCGTTTTAGGGTGCACGAGGGCTCAAGAAGGCTCGTGGGGCTGCTGCGAGTGCATCACAATCCGTAAGTAAGAGTTGAACACTGATTGCCACTTGGTGGCATCAGGGGCATGGTGGTGGTGCGTCCGGTCCCATGTCTACGTCCATTCGGTGATTGTGGGTTATCCACGTGTGTCCCGTGCATAGACGGTTAATAAGTTATACGTGAGTTGATGACTGGAAACCAGTCTCAGTAATGTATGGAGACGAATTGTTCTTGCTGGGTAGACACCTGTTTAGCGAGGGAGTCTGCACGCTTGTTCCCTCTTATTCCCACGTGTCCAGGGACCCAGCAGAACTCGACCGCTTGGCCCGTCTCGGACATCGTGAATAGATCGTGTTGCATTTTTCTAAGGGCAGGGTGATCAAAGTGCTGAGTTTTCAGCTGGGTGAGAACACTCAGACGGCTAAGAAGAACATATGCCCACCTTTTTCTCTACGTGTGGACAACTTGCTGACCTCAGACTGTCTGAGGTCAGTAAGTTGTCCACACGTAGAAAAAAGAGTGGGCATATGTTCTTCTTAGCCGCAAGGAGGCGTTTATCGAGTGTTGGTGACGTCACTGAGTGCTGGGCTATTGATGTAGCTCCTTGTCTTGAAATAGTACTGTAGTGAGAGTTTGTCTCTCGGGAGCGGAAGAGAAAGCTCCGTATTAATCACATTCATGGATTCGATGGGTGTAGAACGGAACGCACCAGTTGGGATACACAGGGCGTTATTTACGATGATGAAGAGAGGTTCAAGGGTGGTTTTGGCTACTGAACCGTAAACAATTGCTCCATAGTCAATGCGCGAGCGTATTATTGTTCTGAATAACATCATGCCGGTGTCCATATGAGCTCTGAATTTCAAGGATGTTACAGAGAGGATAAGTCCGGTTGCCTTTTTGCAGCGAGTCTCCAGATCTGTAATATGAGGTCGCTAGGTGAGTTTAGGGTCCCACACACGACCCGAGGAATTTTATTAATTCCTCGTATACTAGCGGAGTGTTGTTCAGCGTTAGGGCTGGTTTTAGGTGTAAGCCGGGCACATGAGTAGATTGCATGCTTTTCGTTTTGGAGGGCAAGAATCAGAATCCGTTAAAGGAGGCCCAGTTCCCGACTAGGTTAGACATTTGTGGAGCTCCTATTGAAATGTTAAGAGCTTATTTGTAAGTCGTCTGCGTATAGTGATGAGTGCAATCTTCTGTCGCGCGGGAGACCTGCTATCTCGATTCTCTCGAAAAAAAAAAGCTATTTCTCTGTAATGAGTAGGAGCCATAGGGTTTGCATTGCGCTTCTGGTTTCATTCAATGAATCCTGAAAAGAAAACATTACAGAGACGTTTTTACGAAAGAATCTTGATAACATCCGTTTTACGTAGTTTTCGACCAATTTAGACCTTTGTGGTTTGAAACCTTACTCGGAAACTTGAAACTTCCAAGTTTTTCGACTGTCCTCGAGTTTGTATGATAAATAAACTTCTGTCTACTAGCCGGCGCGTGGCGTCATGCGCCTATCGGTCTAAATGTCTTCCAGGTACCGGGCCGCGCGCTCGGTCATCTGCCGGCTGCAATCCCCAACCCTCTTCCTTCCTATACAAGCATGAGCTGGTCTGCCCCACCATTCATGAGGTCTAGCGAAGTTGCTTCCCGTGAGAAAACGTTGGTGCGTAGTTGAGATAGCAGAGGGAGGAGGAGGCCCCATATGGCTTAATCATTACAGAGAAATAGCTATTTATCCAGAGAATCGAGATAACAAAAGTTACATTCTTTTCCACTCGTAAGAGCAGGACAGGATCTGAGAGATGTGGAGGAAGAACGGGAGACGTTAAGGGATGCGTTGCTGAGATGTGCGAAGAAGGTGTGTGTGGTGCGCGCCGTGTGGGCGGGTGCAGGAGGAAAGGCTGCGAGTGGTGGAACGAGGAGGTCAAACTGGCGGTGGCACGGAAAAGAGGTGCGTTTGAGGAGTGGTTGCAGGTGAAGTCAGAGGTGGCTTGTGAAAGGTACAAAGAGAGGAGAAACAAGGTGAAGCGGGTGGTGAGGAGAGCCAAAAGGGACGCTCATGACAGGTGGGACAGACGGTAGTGCCAGAATTTTGAGGAGAACAAAAAGATGTTCTGGAATGAGGTGAAGAGTGTGAGAAAGGGAGAGACCGGGAAGGAGGGAGTGGTGAAAGATGAAAACGGCCAGTTGTTGGTGGAAAGTGGTAATGTACGGAAGAGGTGGGCCGAGTATTTTGATGAGTTGTTGAATGCCGAGGATGACAGAGAGGCTGACATTGTTGCTGTGGGTGGTGGTGTTCGAATGCCAGTTTTGGGAAAAATACTTGTGGCGGACCTTACCAAGGAAGAGTTGCAGGAGGCGGTGGACGGGATGAGAGCAGGGAAAGCCCCTGGTTTGGATGGCGTTGCGACCGAGTGCCTGAAGAAGGGTGGAGTAATGATTGTCGAATGGTTGGTGAGGTTACTGAATTTGTGTTTTGTGGCAGGCGTGGTACCGATTGAGTGGCGCAGTGCCTGCATTGTCCCGCTATATAAGGGCAAAGGAGACAAAAAGGAAGGCTGAAACCCGAGAGGTATCAGTCTGTTATGTGTGATGGGTAAGTTGTACGGGAGATTGCTGATCAAAAAGATTAGAGACTGTACGGACTGCGCAATTGGAGAGGAACAGTGTGGCTTTAGGAGTGGTAGAGGGTGTACCGATCAGATTTTTGCAGTGAGACAGGTCTGTGAGAAGTACCTTGCCAAAGGAAAGGATGTGTTCTGGGCCTTCATGGATCTGGAGAAGGTATACGACAGGATTGACAGGGAAGCGCTGTGGAGGGGGTTGCGTTTGTATGGAGTGGGCGGACATCTGTTGGAAGCGGTGCAGAGTTTCTATGCTGGCAGCCGA
>SDVV010035020.1:0-11108 GCA_016164225.1 Gammarus roeselii
TGAGTTTTAAGCTTTGACCGTCAGAGGTTGCCGTGTAGTGTGTGTAAAAATTAAACAGTGTGGGTGACAGGCAATCTTTTAGAGGGACTTCACTATCCATACCAAATTCGATCACTGCATAGTCACCAATTCGTATTCTAGCTTTCCTGCAACTTAAATAGTCATTAACAAGTCTAATTGAGAAGTCGTGTAAAGTGTTCATTAGCATTTTATAAAGCAAGCCGCGAGCCAAATTTTGTCGAATGCTCTGCTGATGTCGCGCAAGACTAGGTTTATTTTGAAGCCGTTATCTCTTCATAGCGCCAAATGTTCATACAGCAATGCGGTTGCTGTTCCTGTACCGCTATGCGGGTGAAAGCCGTGTCTGTTCTCGTGATGAAGTTGTAACTGGGTCAAGGTGTTCATAAGTCTATTGCTAATGATTTGTTCTATTATTTTTTTCCGGGGACGCTTAGTAATTAAATTGATCTATAATTGTTGTGCTGTAAAGAGGATTTGTTTGCTTTCGGTATAAGAATCATCATTGAAGGTTTCCAAACAGAGGGGAAATGACCAGTTGAGAGCACAGCATTTAGGATTTTCATGAAGTTGATAAGCATTTTATTGGGAAGGTTATCAAGGTAAAATGTGGTTATCTCGTCTTCGCCGGGGACCATTTGCTTAATAGATTTGATCACTTTTTTGATTTCCGGCATTGTGCTTGAAACCTTAGTAGATCAACTGCGGGTTTGGTGTGAGTTGGTTTTGGTTTGTTTCTATTTCCCGATTGACTCAATCATCTGTTACTCGATCAAATTCGGCATTTTCTTCGGGTGATATTTGAAATACTTTTGACTAATATTCGGTGAATAGTGTTTCTTTTCCCTCATTGTCGTATAGGGTCTGATTATTACGGTCCTCTATGTATGGTTGCTGGGTTGCGGTGTTGTTACCGATCGTCCTTGTGATAGATTTCCAGAAGTTTATTGAGTTGCGTTCTAAATCGTAGTTAGATATTCACTTAACACATAGTTGGTTTTTAATTATGTAACTCTAAAGTTTATTTCGAATATTCAGTAACCTTTAAAACTTTGCTGGGCTTGGTACACTCTGATTAATATCATTAACTATTGCGTCATGGAGCATTTTTAATTGTCTTAAGGGGTGGTTTGTCTTTATATGTGGAATGCTTCTATAGATTGACCTGGGAACAGTCTGGTTTGCGTCAGCTTGTACAGCTCTCGTCCACTCAGTAGCCAATTTGCTTACCTTTTCTGTAATGGCATTATTTGTATTCATTACATCAGTTCTGTTTAGAATGTCTTGGTATTTATTCCAGTCCGCGTTTTTGAAGTTAGGCCTTGGCTTTATTATAACCTGTATTATAACCTTTATTATACCCTGTATGATTGTAGAAATGACTTCTAAGTAATAGCCTGATGTGAGTGAACCTGATTGGGAGAAAAAAATATGATAGGATTGGCGTTTGCTCAGGATAATTTCCGGTGTTATTTTGATCTGTGGGTGATGAATGTAGGAAAGTATGGTCCAATGTGTATTGCGTGCTCTCAGTCTGATAGCGTGGATAGTTGTTTGCCCACAGCATTGCCATTCTGGTGTCCCAGGCAACGGTGTCTCGCGATAATGTCTCCCAGGAAGAATGATGGGACAGGTCGCTGGAAAAATGTATAAAAGTCAGGTTAATACAAGTGTCCTATTCTGAATGGCACACATGCTGTCCCAATCTGTACGTCACCAAGGTTAGTTTTTAGGGTTACGCTTAGGAAATCTGACTAATAATCTTCATTGATTCTGTATAGAATGCTTTTCTTATGGCGACTGCAATTCCGTTATTTTGCTCTCCCAGTGCGTTGTGGGAGTAAACATCGTAGTTGAATTTTGTTATTGGGTCGTTCTCTAAGTTTCCATGACTATTAATTACAATTACGTGGGGGTCTACTGTGAGGTAACTATTGCTTAGCTGAAATCTGCTGCTTTTCCAATTTTTGACGTTGTGCTGGATTATTATTTTCCTATGTCAGTGCTCCATTATACCTTGTCTTCTTTCTTCGCCTTTTTTACATTCGGATATAATTTAATTTTCTTCGCTTCATTTTTTATTTTCTTGAACTCTGGGCTATCTACTAGCTTGACGTTTTCTTTTCTTCTTTGAATTTCTCTTATAAAATAAGTCTTTCGATGTTTTCAGGGTTGTAAATGCTTGTTTTCGGAAAGGAGTTTCTTTAGTTCTTCAGGATTAAGGTCCTTCTTGAAAGCTTGGTCTTGAACTATTATTTTCAAATCGAGATCGTTTGCTTTTCTCGTATTCTTGAACTCTTTTTCAATGTGTTTGTCTAATATTCTTGCATCACGTCCTTCTTTTTCGCCACTACTGTAGCGTCTCGAATGAGTACTCGTCATCAGTATCATCGAATGATGTTTGTTTCCTTTTGGCTTCTGTTCTGGTTTTCTTGTCACTTATTTGTCTTGAATTGAATTATCAGCTTTTTGGTGTCTATCATAGACATAAGGGTCTTCCCGATATTCTCGTTGGAAAATAATTTGCTTGAGTTTGGGTTATCTGGAAGTACTATTGGTTCTATGTTGTTGTTTCTTAGAGTTTCGTTCAGACGGGAATTGTACGCTGCTGGATTGTACATATTTTGCATACGTGCGTCGAGTAACATGATATAAGCAAGAATGCCTTCGTTTGACATAGGTGGAGTTGTGTCCGTAGCCGTTCTGCTTTTCTGTTGTACGTCTAGTACAGTTTTGGCTACGATATTTGCATATGTGCTTTCTTCCTTTGTTTTCTTCTCTTCCTCCTTGGTTTCGTGCTTCGTTTTGGTGGCGGCCTTCTTTTCCGGGCATGACATAGCCATTGTCCAGTGTACTCCTCGGCAGTTCAGGCACTTTTTTATGTCCGATGTGCAGTTTTTGAAGCTGAGTCCATTAGAACACTCGGAACCAATAGTAATGTTGGGGGATGATACGTCTCTGGTGGTGTGTGTTTCCAGCTTGTTGCAGCTGAACCACATCGGAACATCTTCGTATTTTTCCTATTTTATTTGGAATGGTGAGATTCTCATATGAAAGAGAGGAAGTCCTCGTTCACGAACAGTTTTGCCATTTTTATGGTATGAAATTCGACTTTAAATAAGTGCGTGTGTGTGTGGTCCAAATTTGTGAACCTCTGCCACCTTCAATTTGGAATTGCAGCGCTGTATTTATGCTTGGATTTCTTCTTTCGAGTGGTGCCCCACATATTCATCAACTTGTCGGCAGATAATTGCCAATTAGCTTTGACTTTTGGGGGCAGCTTTGCCTCCAGTCCAATTGTTGAGAGTTTTTGTCGGGCTTCAGTTGTTAGCAGACTGTCAATACCGGCCTTTCTTTCCGTAAATGCGTTTTATTCGCTTCCTACGGCTTTCAACCCAGTAATAGGAGTTTCAGGTCCATTTGGATTAGTTCAAACACTTAAGCTCGGTCAGGTGTTTTTTTGGGTCGGTAAATTGAAGCTAGTGCTTACCAAATTGAGGCATTTTAAGTTGAGAGATCCCCAACAGCTCCCTCCCCCCAATGAATGTCACATGGATTTATTTAAGTTTTATTCTACGATTTTTTGTAATCATTTTCTGTTTTTACTTCCATTTTCTTGGTGAAGGGGAGCTTAACGCTCCCCTTCACCAAACCGCAATAAGATTCTATTATAGTATTTATAGTATGACACTGAAGTTAATAGTCAAGTGTTGGACCAGTACATGAGAGCACATGGGCAACAATACTAACATGTCTATGAGCGATAAGCATGAAGAGTAACTAACAAAACATCCTAACTTAACTGCTTACCTATTCGAAACCCTATTTTGGCCCTAATGACCCTTATTCTATCCTCCCCACCCCTGGATCCGCACTATCACGGGCAAATTTTGGAGGTGTACAAGTCCCTGTGTTAAGCTAAAAAGTTTGTGGTCAGGTAGGAGAACAAATGTCTGCCAAGTATTTCTCCCAACCGCCCCGTCAATTCTCACAGTAGTTAAGCTAGATGCAGAGCTAGCCAGGAGGTGTACCAACTTACTGATCATGTCCGTCTTCCGGCTCTCGTGTACCACCGGTACAGAGTAGCCAACATGTTAATTCATGCTACCATCAGAGAATTGACGAAGCTCACACAAGCCACCAGTGCTCTAACCTAACACCCACGCCTACCAGCGCTTCTGGGTACCACTATCCTATTTAGCCCAGCTGCTCTGGCCCCCATGACATGCCCCCCCCCCCCCTTCTGTATCCCCTGTGTTCCTACCATAAGCAACCGTTTTATGAGGCTGAGACCGTCACAGTAGGGGCCATTTATCATCCTGGGGCCAGCAGGGTCACTATGGTGAAAGATGAGATGAGAGCATGCAGATGATATGAGGAATGAGGGTGATTGGCATTCATTTCATAGGGCGGAAGACCGCCAAGGTAAGGTGGTTAGTATTTCATGATTTCCTTGGTGCTGCCGCGGTCAGGTCTTCATTCAGACCCTTCACGTTCTTGCTCCGCAACAGGTGAGCCAATTAGAATACGTGTGACCGATCTCCTGCTAATCCTTCCTAATCTTGGCGGCCATTTTGCCTTTGTTTATATACTCGACGGGTGCCCGTTAACGTACACATTGGCAGCCACTCCAGCTTAGCTAGCCGCATTTGAGGGGAATGAAGCCGGTTAGTGTTTGTAAGCGTCAACTCAAATGATTCCTACAGCCACAATAATGCTTGTACACGTCTACAAATTTTTATAAACATGGTGATCGACACACAGGACACAACCAATATCTTCGAATCCAAAATAAATGTACGGTATGGTTGTTGAATGCAGAAATGTTCGATGGAAAAGGGCAGTCGCCCAATCATTGTTAAATAACTAAGAATGGGTATTATTTTTCTGGAGAAGGAGAGTCACAAGATAGCCTGTCGCGCGTTATTGCTGGGTCTGAGACCGCATGTACCACATCTATTCTACTGAGCGCACACGCCACTACGTGGTCTCTGCTGCTGATGTATCGCACGGTGGAAGTAAATTCGAGAATGTATATAGAAAAATGTCTCACCCCTCTACGGAAGTGCCTGACTAAATAAAAACTTTTATGGCCTTTGTGATTGGCTGATGGTCTGTGTAGACAGAATTAGGCATTATCATTAACAATTCATCATCGTAAACCCCTCATGGACCAATTCAATCTTTTCATTATTAAATCTAGCAAACAACTTGAACCCCAGATATAATTATTAAAATAAATGGCAAACAGCTTAATGTTGAATTATCTGCTAAGTAGAGAAAACCAAGGGTGTCATGTCGCCAACTGTTGTGTTAACAATCTTAGTTATGCAGATGAATGACGTTGTTAGCACCGACTCTCTCAGCATTGCAAAAGCTTCTTGATATCTGTAATAATTATGCTGAACCTCACGATATTGTATAAAACACTGCAAAAACTTTATATATGCTAGTTAGACCGAAAGGTTCTAGTTACTACCTATCGACTGAGATAAAACTAGGCGATGTTGCACTGGATTATGTGAATGAATTTCAATATCTAGGGCACATCATCACAGCAGATTGCACTGATGACAAGGATGTTGCAAAGCAAACAAGGCGGCAAAATGCAGTTGGTAACATGCTCATACGAAAATTCTCGTTTGCACCATGGGAAGCTAAATCCAGCTCTTCAAATCACATTGTTAGCCGATTTATTGTGATGCACTGTGGAGAAAATTCTTTCAATACAGCGTGAGGAAACTGACAGTGAGTTATAATGACACATTTAGATGGCTGATGCAGGTCCCTCGCTCGACGTCAGCGAGCAGAGTTTTTGCTGAAAACCAATCAGATCACATCGAGGCACTGTTCCGTAAAGCGGCACACAGCCTAATGACTCGAGTTATGAACTCCCCAAATGAAATCCTCGTTGCAATCTGCTCTGGTGATGCGCTGCTGCCTCGTCATTGTTAAGGCGATGGAGAGAATTACTATACGCATAGGCAGGATAGAGTTGTATGCCGTAACTTATTCTTAGTTGTGTGCGGTAATTTTATAACTTTGTTCCCATTGTAACCCTAAAATAAGATGTCTCAATTGTAATACCATGCCCATGTTGGGAGTTAATAATTTTTTTATTATTATTATTGATTGACCCCCTCGCGATCTCTCTAAGCTTAAATAACGACAAACGCCCGTAATTAAGCGTCTTCTGAAATTATTGATCTGCGTAACCAAAAAAATGGCGTTAGAACAAATGTCAAATCATCTATATTTGAGTATGCGTATTCACGCGCCTTTTGGCGAAGTCTCAAATTTCGTTCAAATATTAACGGTGGTCCATTCTAAACCGTCTCTCTTGTCCTTGAAAGCTCACGATCAGCCATGCACTGAGTTAGCAGCTGAAGAGGGAGAGAGCGGCAGATCTATGGGGATCGCGTTATTTATTAGTAATTAATAATGAGTGATGATTGTAAAATATTGAATTGTTAAGATTGAGAATTACGAGTATCGCATTGCAAAGAACAAATTTGTAGGAATGATAAAACGAGGGCCTCGAAATTGCCCTTTAGTAGAATGCAATACAGTAAAAAATGATGGATTGATGAATAATGATTGTGATAAGTAAAAAAATTATTGATTGATGAACGGCTTGAATTGATCTCTTGCTTTCAAACCCTTTGGCTGCAAACGCCGTGCATGGCTGATCGTGAGATTTCAAGGACATGAGAGGCAGGGTGGTATTGGATCACCGTTATGATTCAAAGAAAAATCGTGACTCTCGCAATAGCAACGTGCAATAGGTTGACTAAACTGACTCCATTATATTAACTGCTGGTTAATTCAGATGGAACTTATCCGAATGGGTGCACTACACTTTCAGTCCGTGTTGGAGAGGAGAGAGCGTGCATGCAAGGAGAAATGAGACATAAAAAATATATACATATATACAATTTATTGACACGGATATGATTCTGACTGTACACTATATAATAATGGTCGAAATGTTAAGGGTAAATGGTAATTGGCATAAAGCGGCGTAATTCACTAAAATACACATTGCTACAAAAATAACTGTAATAAATATTTCGACAAAAATAACTGAAAGAACGTCGTGGCAAAATAACTGATATAAACATCGCAGCAAAATAAATTAAATAAACATCGCGGCAGAAGCAACTAAGATAAGCATCGCGGAAAAAATAATAAACTAGAAATATGTGACACGAATAGAGCTGGATGGTATCAACAGTAAAATGAACGAAATGTCGGGTCCGTTGTTGCGATATTGAATATATGCATTTACCAGATGAACTCGGAACTCACGAAAAGGCGACGGCTGGCTGAGGTTGAGTAAGTTCCGCAGGACACGCGGAAACTATTACATTGAAGGTAGAGGTTGCCATGTGCGCAAAGTTGAGACGTCGGTAGAAGTTGAGTAGGTGGACGAACATGCAACGCGGTAATGTGGGCGTGGCGTAGGTGCTGGTGGTGAAGTCGGAGATTCGAGCGTTGGAATGAGTTGCGCGGTTGGGATGAGTTGCGTGGTTGAGGGGAATAGCGCGGTTGGGGGTGATACTGCGTAGGGTGATGAGTTGCTTGATGAAGCTGGGTGAGCACGGCAGAGGCTTGAGTAGTTGACGAGCGCTTGTAGTTAGGTTAGGTTTTGAATCAGAGATGTGATGTCCTGAACAGTAGTGATGATGTGCTTGGAAATGTGCTTGGTCACTTGTCAAGCACTGGTTGCTTGTGAGAACAGCCAATGGCTGGCGTGAACGTACCGTGGCAGAGTTGTGAGGCTTACGTATCGCCTAAGTAAGTAATTATCGAGGCTGTTGGAGTCGGTGTGTGCTGAATGTAGAGTCAACAATGGCGGTGTGGAGAGTAGGACTAAGTGCTTCGGGGTGCGCACTCGAATGGCAGCGCCGTCTCCCGTGGCGGGAGACGGCCACGGGAAGATACGTGTGCGCATCCTCCTAGATGGCTGGTCGATGCATGGCTGGCTACATGGAGGTATACTACTATTATACCTCCATGGCTGGCTAGGCTGATGAATATGCAGCGACCAACCGTGCAGTAGTGTTACAAACATACGTACCGACGTACTTAGACTGGTGAACGTTGTCTTGTGGGAATGATGAGTAACGTCGTTTTACCTTCATGAATAAGTTGTTCAAGTGCTATAGGAGCATAAAAATGTTACAACTTTGTTGATTTACCTTGCTAAAAAACTACGTAATTACGTACGTACGTGGCGGTATGGTTAGACAGTTGGGCGAGAAATTTTGAGTTTACGCAAATGCAGCTGACCTCAAGTGAACGTTGCAGCAACTGTACACACGAAATAACACATGATTATTCGGAATGATGTACTTGAAGACGCAATGATTTGACATAGAAAATAATTACAGTGATATTGTTGGAATTAACGAGAGTTTATAATTTTTAATTATGAATGAAAGTATGATGTTATTTTCATCAAGTTAGTAAGGCTTGGTTGAAAGAACGATACTGGATACGTGGCAAAAAAAAGAACCTGGCATGGCATGGCCGGAAAGGACTGAAGGGATGTGATGGTTGGTGTTGTTTGAGCATGAGACATTTATTCATCATAATGAACAATGATCCGGCATCGAGAGGTAGGGGGGGTACGTGACGTTAGGGATGGACGTTGTAGATGTTTATCGTTTTAGCCTAATTGGCACGAGGACAAGATCTCATTCGGAGGATCCCAACCGGATATGACTGGCACGAAGCTGCTTGATGAACAGACATGGGCATGAAACATAAATAGCATAGACAAAAAATACGTGTTAGAATAGCTATCAAAATATACAAGAGTTACCCATGAATCAATTATATATTGTAACAGTAGTGGGAGTAGCAGGTTATTCCTAGTAGAGGAACGCACAGTGCGGTAATCATAGTGTGGGTTAAAGTAGTTTGGTTGGTCGAATGATGAAACGATTGTATCAATTGATTGATCAATTATTGTAAAATATGAGTTTTGCATCAAAAAGAATAATTAGTATGAATGATATAACGACTGAATCATCGCATTGCAGAATTATATAAATTATGAAATGAGGACGGGCTCTGACTGAATGAGGGTCTCCAAATTGCTCTGTAGTGGAATGCGATATAGTAAACATAATAGATGGATGAACGACTTATATTGATCTCCTGCCGCCCACACTCTTTAGCCACGAATTCAGAGCATGACTGAGCGTTAAGCTTATTAGGATGAGGAGCGTTAGATTAAATTGATTGCAGTGTATTACAGAGTAAAAAATTGAGGTTTTAAAGGTTTGACTGTATTGACTACATTCTTCGTATTAAATTTTCGTACTTAAAGGAAATAGGTGAAGTACACTTCTGGTCCGTATTGAAGAGAAAAGAGCATGCAGGTTGAGCAATTGAAATTACATGGTAGTTTGTAGTCTAATTTATGTATAATACAGAACAGGTAAATGTTTGATAGTTGATGATAACCACTTGTTGTATGAAAATTGATTATATACATCGTATGTGATCAATGCTAGGCATGATATCCCGCACTATCTCGTACAAAAACCAACGCACTATGCTCGAGTTATTTAATGCATTTGTTAGCCCGCATCTCGAGACGGCCGTTCAATTCTGGTCTCAAATTCCTTAGAAAAGATGTTATTAAACTTGAAAAGGTTCAACCTTGCAAACCTGCATTCTGTTCTTCAGCATGTCCGAAACCACCACCACTATAATTCTCAACATTGAGACACCATCTAATCAATTTTACCTTGACGATACATATGTTTCCTATGTTGCTACCGATCACAATTGTCTTAGCCAATTATCATAAGTGTTAAATAGCGTTCTGCCTACTTCTATGTTTTAAATGTTCCAGTCGTTTTAGTATAATTAAAATACGAACTCAGCCTTTTCGAGGAACGATAGGCAGCTTCTAACTATGATAAAGGTTAACTCGATTTTATTATAATTCATTGAAATATTTCTAACAATAACCGTACCATCTCTGATGATAGAATCATTGCCTTATTAGCTAATATTTTGCTTTGTCCTCTATAACAGAAGTATATTCATCCGACTTGTGTACTCCAGCATTCTATTATTCTGATTGTCAATCATTCAATCATTTCCTAGCGATCTTGAAGTGTGTATATTGCATATTCAGTTGTCTGGAATGTATTTTATTTATAACTTTTTTGTATAACTTATGTCGCTTTTTCACCCCTTCATTATTAATACAATGGTTTAGACCCATCTTTACAATAAGTTAGCGCTTTTCGATTTCCCAACCCAATATTGTATTTATATTTTCTGTTTAATTCATGTCGTTCATCCTCATCTTTGTCATCGTACAATAATGTAGACTACTCATTACAATATGTTAGCACATTTTGGTGTCCCAACCTCATGTTTTTGGGACTCTAACCACATTCATACGTGATTTCCCAACCCACGTACATGTTATTTTCCACACCCAGGTATTTTGTTATTTATCCACCCCAAGTGTTTCTTATATTTCAACCCCGCGTGTCACTGATTTTCTCAACGCTATGTAGTCGGAATTACTTTGTCAAAATAGACTTTTTCTGTAAGTGCACAGATGATACTATTGTAAATAATATTTCGCTCATATGTAATCCGAACCGGCTGCCCCTAGAGACGAGCTGTGACGAATTCAAATTGAACTGTCGTTTTTGTTAATTAAAATAGCGTAGTTGATAATGGAGTTTCATGTCTTATGTTTAAGAATTTATTTTTTTCCCTAAAAAAATGAAAACCCATTGCCAGACGATGGAAATGAATAATCTAAAAAAAAAAAAAAAAAATCATTTGTGACAAGGATCGCTAGGAATTTACCACGGTGAATTTACACAAAAATAAGTTATATCTGGTGACATGGTGATACGGTTGTAAAAAGTGAAAGGGGTTGATGACCCCTAATGAAATAACCGGTAACACGGCGATGATGAGAATGAAAACTAGAAAAACACGGATATGTTTCAGACTATGCATAGTAAAAATGACATGACGTGAATCAAAATATGACAATGAAGGAAGAATTGGTTTGCATCGCCGTAAAATAACTAAGATACTCCTTG